>JBAPGN010001383.1:11582-23255 GCA_037355405.1 Vitis amurensis | reverse complement strand
CATTGGTATTGAACGTTACTCCACTGAGCTTTAGAGAACGTCCCCCAAGTGAAGTCTCTCAAACTTCATACATTTTTCTAAAGCAATTCGAAATGCAAAAAGTAGAAATACAATTAAATTACATCTACTTAGAACACAAATTTTACGGGACAAAACTGCAATGATGAGGCCAGGATTCACTGTCAAACATGTGCTTATTCTTGGCTCAAAGAGAAACCTAGAACCATATGTAGATGATTACATCTGGCAAGAGGGGATATTGCAGTGAAGCAAATAGAGAGACTGGACCGTGGCAAATAGAGCAATGAGAATAGGTACCATGCGAAACCATGACATAAACTATGAAAAAAGGTTATGTAAAAGTTACCATCATGGTTACAATAGAAACAAAGAGTGTTTGTGAGTCCAAACATCAATCTAAGAGGGTAATGAATGGAGGAAATCCTGTCCGCATAGCGTGAGTGAGGATGGATAAGAAACATTAGGATTGAAGTTGAGGAGGTGAATAATGCTAGTCATCTGACACCGCAAAAACCATTAACAAAATAGGAGTGTCTGTTTGCTGACTGTGACCACCTGGTGCAGTGAAGGCTGCTGAAAAAACTACAGTGGCTATTAGTGTGGCAACAAGCATAGATTGAGCGGCTGTTTCCCGCATCCATTTCTCTCCATCCTTCATCAAGTCTCTGTGCTCCTCGTGAAACAACCAGGGTGTCTTACCTTGCCTGTTTTCTTTTCTCTGTATGTAGGTTGCATGAGCTTTTCCACCTCCTAAAAAATAGGGAATTTGTAAGATAAATAATAAGATTTGAATTCTAAGAGGGGGAATGTCTCCATTCCAAGGAAACCTATTTAGATCGATTGAATTGGCTTGTCACTTGCATCTAGCCTTTAAAAACACTTTCTATGCTGCATATAATTTGATCTCTAGTCTTTTATGGCATTGATCCCCAATATATTCAGGTGCTTCAATGAATGAACCCATTCATCTGCAGTCTCAAACTTTAGGGGACATGCTGTTCGAAAACTCATATTTTAAAAGTGTTAACTTGTCAAGTTCTGAAGGGCTATGCTGTAATATTTACCTTAAACCACAATAGCTCTCTTTGCATTTGAAGGGCTGCTCCTGATATAATATTGAGATCACTTGGACGTGCTAATTTTCCAACCAAATGCAGCATGTTGTTGCCATTCTCATCCCTAATGTTCATTATCAAATCCTTATTGAGCCATATCATATATAAGATTGAAGATTCTGTCTGACGATGCAAAGCTGCAATATGAAATATACTCCTAGTTTGGCTATCTACTCTCCATATTAGATCAGGGTAGGAGTGAAGAAGCTCAGTGAGAAAGATGGTGTTCCCTAACTCTGCAGCTACAAATACAAGTCGATAAGGATCTCTGATCAGATCTGCAATCTCTGAGTCAGGTAGTTGTATAATCTGCTGCCAAAGGCATTTGACGAGTTTAAGGGCTTGCTCTTGCTTCGAAATATTGTGTCCTGCTTTCTTACCTGGAACTGTGAGTGAAAGAGAAAATTGTTGGATGGAATAACCACAAGAAAAATAATAACCTCATTAGATACTTGTAATGATGACCCTACATTCATGAATAACACAAACCATTGAACAATATTAGACAAATGGACAAGTCAGAAGGGGAAAAAAAAGAAGAAGAAAAGCTATCATGGATGGTAAAAGATTACAGCTATAGTTAGGTTACTCATGTCATATGATGCATTAGTTAGTGTTCGTCTAACTGCTAACTGCTAAAGAAACATACTCTACACCAATAATCTTGATTAACATGAACTTCCTTAGAAAGAAATACCAAATCCAAACTAGCCAAAGAGAAGCCAGAAAAGCAAAAAATCAAACTATCAAGGACGGTTGTTCAAAATATAGATCATCTTCAAGACACACGGCCTTCCATTGTGAGAGAAATGTAGTAATATTTTGAGGCATGCATAATAAGTAAATTAGGAATATTAAGAGGATTTGGGTTAAAGTTAACTAATTTGGTTTTCCAAAAGCCATAGATGAGCTTGCTTGTCATCAAATATGGAAAGAGTGGACCCCAACCTGTAGCCCCCAAGTTGAAAGATAAACTGAACGAGTACGATACATCTTTCCCTGTCATTAGGGAGCTACCAGTTTATGAATGCCAACAGGGGTCCCTTAATTCTAACAAAGATGATTATTAATTAACAATTAATGTGCACAGCACCACTTTCTGAAATCAACTTACTTGAAT
Organism: Vitis amurensis; assembly: GCA_037355405.1. Classification (NCBI taxonomy): domain Eukaryota; kingdom Viridiplantae; phylum Streptophyta; class Magnoliopsida; order Vitales; family Vitaceae; genus Vitis; species Vitis amurensis. The sequence continues at coordinate 20,999 of JBAPGN010001383.1, read as the reverse complement.
TAATGAAAGGTGTCCATATTCCAATCCGAGTTTCACCAGAGAATGCAAAAGGCTTTCTAGCCAGGAGATGCAAAGCTGTCTCATGATTCCCATCTCTAATGGTAGCCAGCTTAGGGTGGGATTCCAATATATTCAAGGCTACGTCTGCATGAATTAACAAGATATAACAAAATAATTGCTACCTCTACTGTGGAATATTATATAGTTCATTGCAGAAGCCATTTCATGGAGATCCAGAAAAACCTAAAATGATGAAAATCAAAACAACAAAGAACCAGAAGGCAAAACAAAAAGTTTCAAAAATTTTAATTACCATATAGATCAGTACTGATGCAGGCATTAAGTATCCCAATCCAATCTTTCATCTGTAAATCTTGATTATTAGTCTATGTAGAGATACCACACCATCTCACTATGTCCTAGCAGAGCAGCCATATGGAGTGGCCGTCATTCTCTTATACCCCGGATCATGGAAGGTGATCATTCTTTTTACCATAACCGTCTGCAATTCTCACTGTTCCAGCTGCAGCAGCAAAACAAAGTGCAGTGTTCGAATTTTGATTCTGAAGTTCCAAGTCGTTTGGATCCATCAATCCCACCACCTCCTCAACAAAGTGAGTGCGTTTTTGCTGCAGCTGCAATGTGGAGGACAGTATCCAAGTTTCTTGTGATGCTTACACGAACGGCTGTTGGGTGTATTTCAAAAATACCCTCTTGCAGTTTCCCAGTCGCCTTTCAATGCAGCTTGATAAAGGGGTATGCATGCATTGAGATAGAAGGCTCTGTCTCCTGTTTATGTTGAAGAACCAATATGCTACATACATCAATTCAGATAGCCAAAGAGGTGGCCTTCTAAGATTTAAGGATTGGAATTCATTAGAAAAGTGAACAAGAATAAGCTAAATTACCAGAAAGTGGATCTAGAGAAGGCGTCATCTCAATTTCAGATCCATTGGCACTTGTGGGCTGGGTTGAAAGAACATCTATTCCTGCTGCTCCTTCCACCGACCTTTCAGCCATCATGGGCAAAGGAGAAGGTTACGCCTGTAAGGCAAAGGAGATGTTCATGGAGTGTAAGTAAATCCAATTAAATGCCAAAAAAAAAACAGATGTAAGACCACTCAAAGAATAATCCTATCATAATAACAATAATATAAGAGTCCAAAAGCATAAATAGTAAGGTTTAAAGCAAGAACTTTAAGGATGAAACAGAGTGGAAAAGATCAGTGAAGAAGAGTTTGCAATATGAGGAGCTAATTCAAGGGTTATATAATAAGGAATCTCTCTACCTCTTTTAAAGTCAACAAGGGCCATCTTAGAAAATGCATTATTTCTAAATTTAAAATTTTTATTTTTGTTGTATTTAACCACCATTATTGACTGGAAAACATAGTTTGATCGAAAAATCCAACCACCCCGATTTGATTAACGTTAATTTTGATGCATCCTAGTCATCTGGTCAACGACAAGAAGCAAGAAAAATAAAACCCGGGTGGTCTTCATAAAATCAATAGATAATGCCTAATGGCCAGGATGTTCCACCTAATTAATTCTTGTCATCTTCCCCTTGGCAAGTGAACGCTTAAATGCTTTTAGCACAATAGATAGATTAAAATTAGATAATAAACCATTTTTGTGTTATAAATATATAATACAACATTTCAACAGAATTAATGAACAAATGTAAGTTTCCATGAATTAATAATATGTTTACTAAATTTTTTGAGCGAGGAAATGGAAAGGAAGTGAATTGGAATGGGAAGGAAAAGAGAATGGAAATGAATCAAAATTAGAATAAATTAAAAAAAAAATCTTTAATATTAATTTTAGGAGAGTAGGAAATGGAATATGAACGAAATCAAGTGTTTAAAAGTGTTTATTAGTTGAATTCTTTAATATTTCCTACAAAATATGCCGGGACTGTACATCTTTTGAGTGAATGATCACTTCCTTTGCTTTGACTCACCAGAAATTAGGTAAATATGTCATAGTTTTAAATGTTTTCTAAAATCACTAGCAAATGCACTCTTAATAGCCTATAACAATGTTGGAGTATATAAAATATGAAATTGAAGAGCTTGTTGAATGGTGTGATTTTAAATCAATTTTTTTATCTTTAAAAATGTAAAAACTGTTTTTTTGAAATGTACAGGGAGTTTAAGTGAGTTTGTTATCTAAAAATAGTAGTTTCTAAAAACAAAGTAAGAATAAAGAATAGTTTTCAAAAATCATGAAAAAAAAGCAAACAATACATAGAAGAAAACAATTAATAAAAATAGATTACAATGTATGCCATGGTTCACATAAAGCTTATAATCCATGGGTAAGACAAAAACCGACTTTTACTACTACGTGAACTTAATTAGTGTCCGAACTCCATTGACAGTTGTATGCATAAATTTCATGAAATCCTACAAAACAGGGTAAAAAAACTATAGAAAAAATAATGTGAACAAATACTTGTATTAAAATAAGTTAATTGATTGTGGGGTATAATCTTAGTACTAATATTTTTTATAAAATAATATTTTCTCTCTTATTCTCTCTTACACTTTATCAACTCTGAAATCATCGAGTTTGGTTGAGAATGCATGAGCTGTGGAAGCATAATGCAAGATTTGTATAAAAATCATGGTTTTTCATAAGCTTAAAAGATCTATTTTGTGGTAGAAAAACATATAAATTCGTCCACTTACACCTTTTCTTGTGCTAGGACCCTATATTGGGCTTAATGTAGAAAACTTATCATTTTGGATGAAAGAGAATGAAGACAAGAATCAATTACAGATGCAAGACGAAGCAAGTGAAAAAAAGGGAGGGCCATTTTTATTTTTTTCCTAGTGTCAAAAATGCAAAAGCAGATTTTGACAGCATAAACCGATTGTGGCAATAACACAGGAGGAATTGATGAGGAGCAGGTGGTAATGAAATCAAATAGTTACGTGCTTGTGGTGTCAAAATGCAATAGAAGGTTGGAATTTTGGATGAATTGCTAAATTGATACTACAATGTTGTGTCAAAATGCAGTCCGTACATGACTAGTGGTATCAATTTCTTAGAATGTAATTGAACCTTTTGAGGAAATCTAATTCAACACCATCCTCCTTTATTAGAGTCAGATTAATGTGCAATTTGACACCTAATCGACACAAGGATTATCTATCGAAATGGATTACGACATCAAGACGAAATTTGGGTGTGTAAGGTTGCTATCACGTTATATCAATTTATTGTGATTGTGTACAGACACTTAACCCCTAGTTCTATAATTTTTATTAATTGTACCACATTTATGTGTCCAATAGTGTAATTAATTAAGTCTTGTTCAGAAAAATTAGTAGATGATTTTAGGTTATGTGCCACTTGGCATTTGAAATTAATTTTATAAATAGTTTAGTTGTGAAGAAATTTCTTTTTTAGTGAGTTTTAGTTTTTGATACTTCAGAAAAATTGAATTTGAATTTTTCTCTTTCTCTATTTATTTTTTGTTCACTTTCTTGGCTGACAAACATGGTGAAGGAGTCATTCCTAACCATGATTAATAGCTAATTAACTTCTTTAATTTTCTGGAAGAGGCTTGCTTTAAATAAAGATAATCACTAGAATGAACCGATTCTTAAGTATAAATATATATCTAGAAATCTCTCTTGGATTTAACATAATTGATGTTTTAAAACAATTTTGAATGCTTTCCAGTAGGTTAGATTCCCTATGGTTCATTTAGATTAGTTATGTGTGAATGTTTGATTAGATCTAGAGATGATCTAGGGATCCAATTCAATAGAGACTCCAAATTCTAAAAGTGTAATTGAATTTGTACTTGGGATTGATCCTATTCAAAGTGTACATCTAATCCGAAGCATGAATCTCTTTGGATGACATTTAATTCAGCTAAGGTGTTGGCTCACAAAGAATGGAAAGGATAAATTCAAAGAATGAAAACACTCACAATTGAACAAAATGTAACAGACTCAAGAGCTTTTAATACTAACATCACTTCATATCATTTGAAACTTTCATACTTTTTATTTATTTCATGCTCATAAAAACGCTTTTCACATATTTCACCACTAATGCCATTCTTCCCCCCCCCCCCCCCTCCCCCCTTTTTATTACTTCAAAACCCCCAAACTTTTTTCTCTTTATACTGGGGTTAACAATACACTTTTCCATCCTTCCTCCTTAATAAAATATTTTTGCTCTTAAATAAAATAATAAAAAAACATGTAAATATCTCATCAAGGGTAAGGATAAGTGTTAGGCTTAAAAATAGGTAGGAAAGATAGGCTTAAAGAAAGAAAAATAAGGCTAACATTATATAAAAGGGCTCGAATAGTTAACTAGCGGATAAAATATTCTAGGTAAGGTAAGAAAAGCTCAAACGATCCAAAAATGGCCTAAATCATCTCCTAAGTAACATGAAAATCTATGATTTCGCCTCAAGTAACAATCAACCAAGTTCTAAAATTCGTTGAAATCTCTAATCATCCACAATTGTCTAAATAAAATGTCTCTAAGCATGCAAAATAGGATCGTTATCAAAATCACCATACTAGACCAACATCAAATCTCAAATTCAAACAGAACAAACATCCAAATTACCCTCAAAATCTAAGTAATATCAAATTCTATCTCAACAACCATGCATCATAGCAATCAATATATTATCATCGACTGTATGAATCAACTCGAAAAACAAAAAAAATCAAGAAATTTTGAAAACATTTTGAACTGAACTTAGCTAAACCCAAAAGAAATTAATTGTTCCCCCAAACTTAATTACTTTCATTGCCTTCAATGAACAAAAGCAAATAAAGTAAGGAAAATTAAGGAAAACAAAAGCTCCCTTTTTGATGAACTTTTGGGACACATCAAAAAATCGCTCCTTTCTCATTTAGTAGTGTCCAAATTGCACCAAAAAGGTAGAAACAATCACCCCAAATTGCGACCCAACAAGAAGATGGACTGGATCTTCGATTTCCCTTCCAAAATTACACCAAATGAAGCTTCAATCTTGCCAAATCTCTAAAATCCGTGAGTAATCCCAAAAGAAAACAAAGAATTCGGAGTTTAAATATGATTAGGATCGAAACGATAAGAGGAAAATGGAAGAGAAGATGAGAAAAATGAGAAAAGTTGTTTGTGAGAAATGAAGGAAGATGACCCTTTATAACACCCACTTACTTATCGCGTAGCAGCACTCAAGTCTTTCCGTCGTGGTGCAAAGCCCTAATTTTTGCAAGAGAAATTCAATTAAGGGTGACAGCTGCAGCGCAAAGCCATATTTGCTGATTACTACTCAAAAAGTGTTATTTGATAGCCTATAATTAATCCTTTTAAACACTTTTGAGTAGTAGTTTAGGCCTTTTAACTCCAATTGGCATGTTAAGGATCCTTTAAAGCAATTTTAATCACTTTGTTGCAAGTTTTTGGTGTTTTTGTTAGTATTTTGATCACCAAAGCAAGTCAAGACTGAGGAGAGCTATGAGGAATCTTGGGCAAAGCTTAGAAATCATTTGCCAAGAGTAAATCCGGATTGCAAGGAGAAAAAGCAAAGAGAATCTGCCAAGAAGCATATTCTTGATGACAGTCGTAGCAGCCACTTTTTGGAGCACTTCCTGAAGTCCAAATGATGCATGCTATATACCATTTCAAAGCTCAGGAAGTTAACAATCCAATGCTTCAAACGGTGTGCAATTCGGAGTTGAAACGAAGAAGTTACAGCCATTACAAGCCAATCACTCCGAGTTGAAGGAAGCATTTTGCAAAGTGTTGCGAAATCACCCTTTTGTTGCGAAGTGATTTCGCAGCATTTTTGTACAGTAGGGTGTTTCTCCTTCTAACGATGCCCGATTTATACCGTGAGAGGGAAGCTAGGAACCTCAAGGTGGAAGCCAACTTTGCAGCCTGGTGAAGATAGCTTGGTGTTGCGAAAATATTTCGCAACCCTCTTGAGTGTCTGCAAAATCTCGCAGACACCATTTTTCTCCTGCGAAATGGTTCCTGAAGCCTCCCGATATTTGCTACCGACATTGGGAGATATTTTCCATTAGATTTTTTGTTGTCTAAATCCCAAAATACTCCTTGTAACCCACCAATTACAAGATTCCTTAGCTTTTAAGTTAGTAAAAAGACTAAATATCTATGTAATAATTAGTTTTATATTACATTCATATATATACCTCTCGGGAGCCTGTTCTCAGAGAGGAGTTCCTTCTGAAAAGTTTGGGTAAGCAAGTAAAGTTTAGTTCTTTGAATTGCCTTACCTTCTCACTTCGTATTTTTTATTTATTACTAAGTTATGAACTCTCTGAGGAGTTTTCCCCAGAGAATGAGTAACTAAACCTCTAATTCCTTGGAGCTAAGGTAGCCAGGGAAGGTTCCAAGTGCAAGAATGCAAAGCTTTGTGGTTTTAGCTAGTAATGAAGAGGAAGTGAAATCCTTTAGTGATTTCTATGTTTTTAGTTAACTTAAAACACCTTGGAGTCACCTGGGCCAACACTTGGTAAGGCAAGTGATTTCCAACCATGGAAATGCACTAGTTTACCCCTTGCGAGCCTCTGGTAGGTGACTTCAGGGTAGGATTTTCTAGAATAGCCAACACTTGATAAGCTTTTGGACTCCAAGGAGACATCCATTAGTTATCTCTTGCGAGCTTTTGACGGGTAATCCAAGGTTAAGGATCACCTTGAATGGTTAAGGCTTGGTGAGAGGTTTAAACCATTGCAAGTTGTATCAGTGAGAGAATTAAAGTGAAATCTAATTGAAGGATGAATCTGTACTCACCGGTTATAGAATTGACTATATGTTGAATCTCTAACGTGAGGATAGGAACCATCTGACCGGAGCTATGTCTTTTGCATGAGGAACCACCCCAGTGAACCTAACTCTTCAAGGAATGCTTTTCTTCCTAAGTTATTCCAAACTTCTGTTAAGTTAGTTAGTTTAAGTCTAAACCTTTACCAATCAAAGTTTGTATTTTGCTTCTTAAGCTAACCTTGAAATGAAACTAGACCAATTCACTTGGAATTGGTATCATTGATTGCTTGTTAATCATTCCCAGTGAACGATCCTAGAGCCACTATACTATAGTAGCTTTTTATTTGCTACCCTAGTGTATGGTGTTATAAGTATAAATTTTGTTGATCACTCCCTCATTCAAGGAGCACCAGCTGGACACGAATCAGCTGAGACACCAATTGGGCATGAATCAAATGGCGCCGTTGCCGGGGACGAATCAAATGGCGCCGTTGCCGGGGAATATGTCAAGTTTATAGTGATACCAATTGTTGAGCACTTGTGATTTTCATCACAAGTTGGTAAAGTTTCTTTCACTTTACTAATTTTCATTCTTTCTTTAGTTATTTATAATTTAAGTTTATCTTTTTAAATTTAGCTTAGTTTAGTTTTATTGTAGTAGCCCTGTTTCTTTTGTTGTCTTTTGTTTTCATTTTTTAGTTGCAGCTGAATACTAGTTGTGTATGCCAAAGTGGATACGAGACAGTGGAGGAAGGATTGTTAAGTGTGATACACCTCAGAGGGGAGAATTTGAAGTAATCTTGAATATCATGGAAGCTACACCTGAAGATCAGCATAGTCACCAAGGTCGTCAAGATAATCTCAATGAATTCAGATCAATGAGGGATCGTATGCATCCACCTCGTATGAGTGCACCATCATGTATAGTGGCCCCCCTACGAGCAGCTAGTGATCAAGACCATATCTTGTTCCACTTCTACCAACTTTCCATGGGATGAGAGAGTGAGAATCCGTATGCAACACATCAAGGAATTTGAAGATGTTTGTAATACATTCCAAGAGGGAGGAGCTTCAATTGATTTGATGAGGCTCAAGTTATTTCCTTTTACTTTAAAAGGAATAAGGCCAAAATTTGGCTTAATTCTTAAGGGCCAGGAGTATCTGCTCTTGGGACTGACTTACAAGCTGAATTCCTCAAGAAATTTTTTCCTACTCATAGAACAAATGGCTTTGAAAAGGCCAATTTCAAACTTCTCAGGTAAAGAGAATGAGAAATTCTATAGTGGTTGGGAAAGAATACATGGAACTATAAATGCTTGCCCTCACCATGGCTTTGATACATGGCTATTGGTGAGTTACTTCTATGATGGTATGTCCTCCTCAATGAAGCAACTCCTCGAGACAAATGTGGTGGAGGAGATTTCATGAGCCAAAAATCCAGAGGAAGCTATGGATTTTTTGAGCTATGTGCTGAAGTTTCAAGGGATGGGATAAAACCAACTAAAGGAGAAGTGGGAAAGATGAAGTCTCAGTTGAATAGCTTACAATCCAAAAGGCTGGATGTATACTTTGAGAGAAGATGATGACATGAAAGCAAAGATGCAAGCTATGACAAGAAGATTGAGGAGTTGGAGCTGAAAAGAAATACATGAATGCAAGCTGTGCTGAAGCAACAGTGCAAGTGAAGCTATGTCCCAATTGTCAGTCATATGAACATTTGGTGGAGGAATGCCCTGCAATTTCATCTGAAAGGGAAATGTTATTAGCAGATCAAGCAAAATGCTCGTTGGACAATTCAAGCCCAATAACAATTGTCTTATGGAAAATACTTACCAATCTAATTGGAGGAAATCATCAAATTTCTCATGGTAAGGCCAGAAGCAACTCAGTTAAACGATACATAGAATCAACGGGATATCTTAACATCGATCATCAAGACTTGAGTCTTCAATAGGCAGATACCTTAATTGCTTGACAAAGTCAATAATGCCGATCGTAAATCTGATCTACTCGTACTTAGTAATTAAAATTTTTTGAAACTTTTTTGTTTTGGCGCTTCTTGGTTTCTGTTGTTGTTGTGATTTCATTACATTGATATTGTGTTTTTCTGTGTTGAGTACATACCGCACTGAAGAAATGCGCACCTGCACAATGCTCGATTGTCGATGTAACAATAAGTTATTAAAATTATTCTAACCGAGATGGAGAGAAATATGTTGAATAGCGTAGAATTTTTTGGTATGAGTAATACATTGTTGTCTCATAATCAATAAAGTGCAGATACTGTGATTTAATGACAAATTAGAATATATAATGGAATCTCCATCCGTAAGCTGATGCTAACCACTTAGATCCATGGGAATCATGAGACAGCTTGCATCTCCTGGCTAGAAAGACGCTATTTGCTAATCATCTCAGGCATTACCAGTGATATACTGTCAGAACTTACATCGGGAATGTGACTAGGAACGACTAATATCAATGTCAAGTAGAATGTCTCTGATCTCTCACGCTTCACCAAAAGTCCCGAAAGGGTTGGTGCTGTGCACATTAATTGTTATGTACTTATGAATAAGTCGAGTCTTTGAAATGCTCGAATATAATGAGGGGAGCCCCCTGAGAGTTCATGCATTCAGGTGTGATAAACTGGTCAATACA
>JBAPGN010001383.1:0-11392 GCA_037355405.1 Vitis amurensis | reverse complement strand
TCCATTTCTTGCAACTTCAAAATGCAATCATGCAACTGTAGACAATGGGCTATGCAATATATAAAGCCTTTTTGGTAACATGACACTTGGATCTAAATATTATTCCTATATTTCTAAAAGCAAATCGACCATCCGGAAGACAGAAGAAAGGGGGCCAAGGAGGTATGTTTATTGATACTTTGGTGGAGGGAGCACTGTAATCAAAATATGCAAGACAAGTTGAATGAAAGTCTTGTGGATTTTGAGGAGGGTTTTTCTGAATCGCCTATGGGATACTTGCTTACCTAACAAAGTTGGAGAAAGATGAAGGGATCTAACCTTTGTTCAATAAAGAAGAGGAGTCAGTTGTTGAAAAAAAATACCAAAAAACTCCAATCTGAAGCCTCTACCTGCTGGAGCTGAAATATCCGCCTATTCTGGAGAGAATAATCAATGATCCTGTTGTGATATTCTTCCATCTCGATAGTCATCAAGAGAATTGTTAATGGAAGTTCTCAAATGAAGTGTAAGAAGGCAAAATATGAATGGAAATATCTGAACTTGAAAGCATTAGTCCTTTAGTTTGTACCATTCCACAATATATATATGGATGGAAGGAAACAAAGGCCGAATTCGTCAATTTTCAAAGAAAGGTTGAATCCTACCAATACTTCAAGAGGGTGGTGGACTATAGTGTTGAATGCTACTTCAAGTGCAGGAATCATTACCCGTCTATAGTCTGATAGCCGCTTGGTGCAGTCCTACTCAAGTGGTTACCTAAGAAGTCAGGATCACAGTGGTTTCAGATGGAATAAAGGGGAAGAAATTACTACAACAAATACGCCCTCACTGTCAGGTGGAGGATCTGATTGATTATAAAGCCTCGATGCTGTACAGGAAAGACCATTTTCACATTGCCATTATTGGACCAATACTGCTAGGTAGAGAGTCTCTGGACATCCATTCTATTGTTTCTGATGATATTCAGGTATTTTTTCAGATTGAATTGATTTGGCAGATCAGGAAGACCACTTTTAACTGTCGCATTTTGGAACATTTGCCTATAGAAAGAATGCCCTTTTGGTTTTGCAATGCACCTGCTACATTCCAAGATATATGTTGAGTATTTTTCAGTGATATGTGGAAAGAAATTATGGAGGTTTTTCATGGATGACATCCACCTGTATAGGAGGTACATTTGAGGAATGCTTGGTTAATTTGAATCAGTTCTTCATAAAGATGCATGTGAAAATGACCTGGTGCTCATTCGGGAAAAATGCCATTTTATGGTACGAATCAAGGAATTGTCTTGGGCTCCATATTATTTCTATAAAAGGCATTGGAATTGATAAAGCAAAAGGTTGAGCTCATTGTCAATTACCAATCTCCAAACAACTGTAACAGGAGTAAAGGGCAGTTCTATGGCCATCTGGTTTCTATAGGAGGTTTTAAATAAAGGTTTTTGCAAGTCTTTCAAACCTCTTTGTGAGCTATTAGTAAGACTATTTCATATGGAATGCCTGAAAGGTGTCAGCATCGCTTTGATCAACCTGAAGAAGTTCTTAACAACACTCCAATAGTAAGAGCCCCTAACTGGCAATTACCTTTTGAGATGTTGATGCCAGTAGATTTTGCCTATAGGCTGTTTCTTGGGCCAAAGAAAAGATGGAAGCCCTATGTGAATTTACTATGCAAGAAAACACTAAATGAAGCTCAAAAGAACTAACAACAAACTACGAAAAAACTGTTAGCCTGTGGTGTTTGCTTTGGGACAACTTTCGAGCTTACTTAGTGGGGTCTTTTATTCAATTGTGTTTACTGACCATAATCACCTTGAAGTAATTTTATTGAAACAAGATGCAAAAGCGAAGTGTTGAAATTAGATGGATTCTTTTGTTACCAAGAATTCGATCTTCAAATGCAAAGATAAGAAAGGAGTGAGAAATGTGGTAGCTGAACACTTGTCAAGGTTAGTTATACAACATAATTCTCATCCCTTGCTATTAATGATGATTTCCTGCAGGAACATCATTTCCTAAGTGAAAACTCCTTGGCTACGCTCATATTCTAATATTAGTGATGTGAAATTCAATGGTGGAATGCCCATCAGACGGAAGCATTTCTTCGCCAAAACTCATCTTATGTTATTGGAAGAGCCCTTCTCTTCAAGTATTGTGCCAATCAGAATCAAATAGGAAAATGTGTTCCTGAAGATGAGCAGAAGGGAATTCTATCTCAATTGTCATCGAGAATGCATGTGGAGGCACTTTGCCCTCTCAGAAACAGCTATGAAGGTGTCCTGCAATCTGGTTTTTACTTGGCCATACTTCTTTCAAGATGCCCAATCATGAGTAGAAATGTGATAGATGCCAAAGGTTGGAAAGCTAACAAAAGAACATCAAATGCCTTGAAACGCCCATTCTGAATAGTTTGAGTTAAATAGTGATGTATGGGGCATTGTACTTCATGGGACCGTTCCATGTCTTTTGGTAATTCTTACTTTTGTATGGGCTAGAAGTTATTTTGTCTCTAAAATTGAAGAAGAGAGTGGCATGTATACAGTATAGCAACTTACAGCAATGGAGCAACATTCCTAATTTGCTAACGATCAACATACTTCAGAGTGGTCAGAGAAAAGCTCAGATTTCCCTGTAACAAAATGATCACAAGGAGTGGTTCTGGAGGTCACGAGAGTATGCCTTAAACGAGACATTTTACATCAGCTACGAGAGTGGTATATAACTGGTCTTCAGAGAGCCAAGACTGAAAAACTGAATTGGACGTTGGCCTCCATTTGTTGCCAACAAAACCTTGCAATCTGAATTATAAGCTTACAATTTCTAACACGAAGTATGGAGTGGAAGCATAAGGTGGCACACCTAACAAACTTCACGCGCAGTAGTGGATGGAGCAAAAGCCTTGCTTGACGCGTAACAAGGGAAACTAGCAACACACAGATTTTGATGTGAGAAGGATGGTGATAACAGTTACCATATAATAGAAGAACGCATGGTCATCTCTATTACGGCTTATATCTATTAATCCACACACACACTTATCAGTCCGCTTGAATTTTAGGTTTGGTCGATATAAATAGGACAGAATAATAACGCTATATTAGACACATGGGTAAGGGATAATGTACTCTCGAACGCCTAAAGCGATGGCCTTGTCATATGGTGAAAAGAAGTGGTATAGGCCCCGTGCAGGAAATATTATTCATGCTGGAAAGTCAGCATAGTGATGAGGCTTTGTAAAGTAACAGCAGTATTAGAGCACAAAGCTAGATGATGACATATGAAAGCGAAGACAAGAGAGATAAGTAGTGACTGCACTCAGAGTGCAAGAGAAAGAGATTTCTAATCTTAATGAGATAGAGTAATTGAGAAATAATGCTTATATCAATTCCCAAAGTTGCAAAAACAAGAGTGAAGAAAGTGCATGACCAACTCAATCTCCAACAGGATTTCAGGAAGGGCAAAAAGTTCTGATGTATACTCAAAGACTCCATATCCTTTCCTGGGAGCTCAAATCAAGTGGATTGGTCCATTTGTTATTTCACGAGTATAATTCCAATGGATGGTTTGGACTTATTGATTCCAATGCAAGGATAGGCTTTAGAGGCAATGGATTATCGTTCAGCCATTCAATGGATCATTCAAAATCAGAAACAGGAGGCAATCAACCTCTTGAACCTCAAAAAGCTAATGAAAAGGTTTTCTGGACCGTGGTTTTTACGGCAAGTCCAAAATTTTTGTAAATTTTGTAAATTTTCAAGTTGTTTCCATACTTTTGATCTTAGTTTTTGATCTTAAATCATGTTTTTAGGTGTGGTTTTATGTTTTATATGAATCCCAGGTGGAGAGAAATTTAAGAATTGAAAAGAAAATCGGTCGAAATTGGAGCCCAACAGAGCAAAACAGGGGAAAACAAGAGCTCTGCGAGATCTCGCAGGTTGAAGGAACCTCTGCGAAATGAGCATTTTTGTTCAACCAATTCCGCAACTGTAGAGTTCTCGTGCGAGTGTTTTCGCAGCTTCGAAAGTGAATTTGGCCACACGAGTGCCCTTCGCAGTACAGTAGCATCCATTCGCAGCTGGCGAAACGCATTGCGAAATGAAAGTCTGATTTTCGCAACCAAAAGTCCCATTCCGAAGGTATTTCACAATTGCGAAAGTGATTTGCAACACCTGAGTGCCATTTCCACACAGTAACATCAATTTCGCCAGCTGCGAAACCTCACTGGAAGTGCTGCAAATTGGATTTGCTGCAGTGGCATTTTGTTGCGAGATTAAACCTGATCCTTGGCCTTTTCGTTTTTTCCTATTTTATAAACCGGTCAAAATGCTGCGAGAAAGGGTTTCAAAAATCAGAGCACCATTCTCCCAGCCCCTTCATCTTCTTCACCAAGCCTCGCCGTCCGAACCTCCGGTCGTTTCCTCCGTTCAGCAACGCCGGCCAAAGATCGAATAGCCCGAAATGGCACGAACGAGAGGAGCAAAATCTTCATCTCCGTCGAACCGCAAAAAGGAGCGGCGAAAAGGTGCCAAGTCAAGGTTCTGTTCCGAACCTGCTCCAAAGGCCTCGCCGTCGAGACCAAATCTCCTCGTGAGCCGCCGCCACCAAAGCCGCGGCAAGGCCGATATTTAACAAGGTCAGAGCGTCCGGTCCAATTAAGAAAGAAACCCCAGGGTTGAGAGCTCAGAACCAATCGATTTGACTGAGCAATCCCCTGAGCAATCCCCAAATCCATCACCGGTTCAATCTCCGGTATCTTCACCAAATCCTTACACCGTTTCAGAACTCCAGTGCGTACCGTTCCCTCGCGAGTTCCTCTGCCACTCCATCGCCGGTACCTAATCTCGGCCCCAAGAAAAAGCTCAGGAGCCTCAAGGCCAATTCCAGAGCCCACAAATTGCAACTTACGCCGCTACAAAAATGGAACGCATATAGGAATGGATAGTTAGTGCAAAGTCTGCGCCTTGATCCGAAAAGGGCACGGCTCAAATGAAGGCACAATGGGTACTCCTGAGCAGACGGTCAATCGGCAAGATCATTTGAGGGAGTGACACCACGAATCTCCATGGGCCACTCTCCGCAATGCGGAGCAGTATAGGAGAGAGAATTGCTGTAAACGAATCCAGGGCATTTCCACAGTCTCGTACACAGTCCTCTTGCAAGAGTTTTAAGAGACGGCCATTTCCTCTACCGAACTCCCGGAGAGAGTTGATACTGACCGAGATGAGACTCGAGTACGGCGCGAGTACGTCTAATCCAACTTGACTTTAAAAGCAGAGCGAGGCATCGTCTAGAGAGGCAACTCGAGCACGTTGCCTAGCTCCAGGAATTGATTGGGCACACTACCTCTGATAGTCAGCTAACAGGATATACTAAGTTTCATAGAATCATAACACGAAGAGGTAGGATTACGCCCACACGTCCTGAATAACATATCTCACCACGCAGGAGTATGAAGATCAATGGGTGATACGCCTAAATATGAGAACATATATTATAATATAAACGCACCAGCGGCGCGTAGGACCTCTTGACATAGTCGAGAAGCAACGAGGCACCGAATAATTAAGACGAAGGTACATCAGTCACTGACGCAGCGACCAATTCTATATATGCACATTAAACGAGTGGGCGCGATCGAATTAGCACATAGAACCCCCTGCCACTTAGACAGAACTTAGAGCCCAACCCAATTCGACAATTTTAAAGCTTGGGCAAATCCTACTGAGTTAGAAAATGGGTTCGCCACACACCCAGAGGCAGCTGCAATCGATCACATTTGCCTGAGGGAGAGCTACCTCCAATTATATTTTTGATTGATGCTTTTTGAGGCATAATATCTATGCCCTGCAGCAAATTGGAAACCCAAGAAGGGGAGTTCTCCGGGAAGCCCCTGTACAAAAATGTCAGAAAGGGGATTTCTTTTCTTTTTTGGGGCCCCCTTCATCATCTGATCATGAGCCTCTTACTTTGAGAGAAAGGTTCACAAGAGAAGCTTCAAAGAGCAGATTGCATCCCACTCCTCTTCCCACGCGCTATGGCCAAGTTTTGGAGAGCATTCGGATACCCCTCTGAGCCTCAGCACGGAAAAAGAGAATTTGCCATGAGCCCATTTAACCCTTGATAAATCGAATAGTATGAAACGCTTTACAAATATGATCAGGCCTGGGCAGACCTACCTCAGCAGCAGTCCAAGGAGAGCCTCCCAGACATATACCTGAAGGTATAACACTTCTACTCCTAGCCATCCCTCGACTCCAACCAGCCTGCACCTGCCCCTTCACTAGCCCTCCACCATACAGCGAGCCGAATGGCCATCCCTATTCCGAATATCGAGAGCTGTGCCGGCAATTGGAGACTCTACAGCTCTCAGACAATCTTGCTCAGGAGTTTCAGCCATCAAAGCTGCCAGGAAGCCAGATGTTAGCCTCACAGGGCTTCAACAAGCGTGCCAATCCTAAGGCAAGCTTCAAGTACATTCCGTCTGCCACAGCTAAGAAGCCATCCTCATCCACTCCAGCAGAGCCACAAATCTCGCCTGCAGAGTCCCATCTCCAGATAGCCGCCACTGATGGCACCTACAGAAAGAGGCACAGATCCTTCTGCCATAGCACCATCCCCCACTCATCAGACTTCTTCTATTTAAAAAATAAAAATTAAATTTTTCCCCCTTTTTTTGTTTTTTTTGTTTTGTTTGTTGAAAAGAAATCCCAGTGTTTTGGTACTATGCTTGGGATTCCTAGTATTACTTGTTCTTTTTGCATTGTACCTGAATCAACTGAAAGTAATACAAGCTGAATATTTCTTGTTCAAAGTTAGCATTAAATTTTCTTATTTCCTTTCTCACAATATTCTGATTCTTTTTGAAACAATGATGGTTTCCCCAATCAATATTTGGAATTTGATATCAGCATGGAGGTACCACTTCCTCCCTTTAATTTACAGTCACGTGCAAAATACATTGAGATCAATGCTCATTGGTGGGGGGTATGAGGATGGAAGTATTCTAAGTTTTTTTTTTGGTATTGCAATTTAATGGTTAATGTAGTGTAGATTTACTTTTTTACTAGTGTTACTCTAATTCTCACGTTAGATTTTTGGAAGAAAATTTTCAAATTAACAAGAGAAATTGAACTGTTGTTTTTCACTTAACTTAGAGTATGGATTAGCTACAAAGTGTGTTCAATTGTTAAATTCTAACTGAAATTGAATTGAAGTTCTTCTACTTAAGCTATCGCACACACTGTGACATTAGATTCCGATTATAAGATAAAAGCTATTTCCCTCTTGACTTAGGATAATTTGGGGACTTGGATAAGCTTGACACTCATTTATAAAATTAAACAACCTGCAAAGGCCAATACCTTTGAAATAAAAGTTGTTTGCTTGCCTGAAAAGCCGAGCAAAGGTCTGAGGGTATATGGTGAAAATCTTAACAGCCTGGTAGTCCCTAAGCCTTAATCTGTTGGGAGTCACCGACCTCAATGTCGTTATAAGGTGAATCAAGGTAGAGTTAGCAATATGGTAGATGCTTGGGTAATTAAAATTCACTCTTTAAAAGTCCGGGAAAAATCCGAGGAGTTTAGTGGTTGAAATCCTTAAATAACTAGGTCCCTAAACCTTAAGTGGTTGGAGTCATCGATGGCCCCCATTACATGACAAGTCAGAAAGAGTACGCCAATTAAGCGTGCCATGAAAAAAAAAAAATAAAAAAAAAAAAAAAAAATAAAAAAAATGATGAAGTGTGTTTATTTTCTTAATGATTTTGGTCAGATTGCTAAAGTGTGAAGAGATAGGTTGGGGGGTGAGCTAGTTTAGCATATTATTCTCGAAGCTAAGGATAACAAACAACACATAGGTTAATGTGGAAAGACTAAAGTTTGAATTCTTAGAAATGTGGAAGTGATTTTAAAACTTCCAGTTTGCATAATGCACTCCTAAATTGGACAGTGTACATGGTCATTATGACTCTTTTGAATTTGGGTTTGTATTTCTTTTAAATGATTCATGTGAGAAATACTATCATCAAATGCCCTTGAAATTGATTTTGTTTGCATGATTTGTAAATTTAGTTAGTTTTGCTATTTTATTTCATCTTTTCTCTCCTTATTTGCTAAGCCGGACTAGCATATGTCGTTGGGGGAGTGGATTACTAACTCACAAAGTGCAATTTGATTTAGCCTTACAATCCTTTTAACCACTTTTTGGAGTAGTTTTAGGGCCTTTTTTACTCAAATTGGCCTGTTAAGGGGTCCTTGAAAGCAATTTACTCATTTTTGTGCAAATTTTTGGTGTTTTTGTAGTATTTTGATCACCAAAAAGCAAGTTCAATATTGAGGAAGCTATGAGATTCTTGGGCAAAGCTTAGAATTATTTGCCAAAAGTTCAGTAATCCGAATTGGCAAGGAGAACAAAGCAAGAGAAGGATCACTATGAGCATGTCTATGACAGTCACTCAGCCACTTTTTGGGGCAACTTCCTCGAAGTCCTAAATGATGCAGCTTATATACCATTCAAGCTCTGGAAGTCAACATGCCATCTTCAACAGTGTGCAATTTGGACTTGAAATGAGAAGTTGCAGCTGTACAAAGTCAAATCATCTAAAAGTGTTTGCGATCAGCCATTTGTTGCGAGATATTTCGCGCACTTTTGTAGTAAGGTGTTTCTCCTCTGACGATTCACGAACATGACCGCGAGAAAGGGAGCTGGGAACTCAAGGTGGAAGCCTAACTTCGCAACCTGGTGGGAAGCATAGCCTCGCTCTGCGAATTCGGCAGCCCTCTTCGGTGTCTGGCGAAATTTCGCAGACAACCACTTTTCTCCTGCGAATGGCTCCTTGAAGCGTCCCGAACTTGCTAACGCATTGGGAGCATATTTTCCATTTAAGATTTTTTGTTGTCTAAATCCCAAAATACTCTGTAAAACCAACCAATTACATGATTCTTAGTTTGTTAAGTTAGTAAAAAGACCAAATATCAGTGTAGCAATTTAGTTTTTATATGGTTTGATATATATTAACCTCTCGAAGAGCACTGTTCCAGTAGAGGAGTTCCTTCTGCATAGAAATTGGTAAGCAAGTAAAGGCTTTTCCTTTTTCCTACTGCCTTACCTTCTCATTTGTATTTTTTTACTAATACTAATTATGAACTATCCCTGAGGAGTTTTCCCCAGAGAATGAGTAAACTAAAAGCCTCCATTCCTTGAAGCTAAGGTAGCCGGGGGAGTTTCCAGTGCAAGAATTGCAAAGCTTCCTGTGGTATTTAGACTAGTAAATAAGCAGGAAGTGAAATCCTTTAGTGATTTATTTTTAGTATAACGTTAAAACACTCCGGACGGAGTCATCTAAGGCGCAACATTGGTAAAGGCAAGTGAGTACTTTCGCACCCAATGGAAATCGCAACCGTAGTTTACCCTTGCAGCCTCGTGCTAGGTTGACTTAAAGGGTATGATTTTCTAGGGAATAGCCAGCCACTTGAATAAGCTGTTTTTGGACTCCTAGGAGACATCCAGTTAGTTATTACTTGCGAGCTCTTTGTAACGGGTAAATCCAGGTTAAGGTCACTCTTGAATGGTTGAGGCTAAGTGAAGGCTTAACCCATTGGAACAAACATCAGTGAGCAGAATTAAGAGAAATCCAATTCGAAGGATGAGATCTGTACAAGTCCAGCTAGAAATTAACTATACTCTGAAATCTCTAACGTGGAGGAACGAACATCTGACCGCAGCGTGTCCCTTTGCAGAGAACTACCCCCAGTGTACCTAATTCTTCAGGAATGTTTTTTCTTCCTAAAGTTATTCCAAAACTTCTAATTAAGTCCAATTAGTTTATAGTCTAAAACCACCCAACCAAAAGTTTGTGTTTTACTTTTTTACTAACTTGAAAGGAAACAATACTCAATCTCAATTGAATTGGGTATCATTGATTGCTTGTGAATCATTCCCATGAACGATCCTAGCCACTATAATTAGTAGCTTTTTTATTTTGCTACCCTAGTGTATGGTGTTAAAGGTATAAATTTTGTTGATCACTCCCTCATCCAAGGAACACCAGCTGGACACGAATCAACTGAGACACCAATTGGGCATGAATCAGAAGGAAGAAAAGGGGTGATGATGAATAAAACCTTTATTGTCAAAAGTTCAGTTTTACTCTCAACTGCTAGAAATATGAAGAATTTAGGCATGGAACATTAGCCCAGTGTTGATAACTAATGACTAGATTTTTCTCAAACCACAAATAAGAATCCTATATGGTACACTTCAAAAAATAGTGACACACTAGGATATGTGCTAGAAACTACATGGTAGACCATCACAATCCAACAATAACAATAAGGGTTGGAAGCCTAACAATGGACAACAACAAAGAGGTCAAAGACATGCAAATTTGATCAATAGTAATCAACCGAACAATGAGAATGAGATTCAGGAGCATGGAGTGTTTAAGAAAGAAGATATTGAGAGGCTAAAAAGTTTGGAGTCTTTAGAAAAATCTCCTAGTGCTTGCTCTTTAGCACTCTTAGGTAAGTATTCTATTTCTCATGCATTTAATGTCTTGGACTTTTTCTTTTTAGGTTCTTGGGTCATTGGCTTAGGAGCCAAATTTGATTCATACACACAATGTCCAAGCAACAAGAAAATTTTCACAATAAATGGTTCCTTGAAAACTAATCCTTATAAACCCATCATGTATCCTAAAAAATGTCCTTCATCTATTTCAACTAATCTTGTTTCTATACATCAAATCACCAAAGACATGAATTGCAATGTGATTTTTCAACCTTCTTATTATGTTTCTCAGGACCAAGGTTTAGGAAAGATGATTAGACTTACTAAGAAAAAAGATGGGTTCTACTACCTTGATGCATCAAGTGATCAAAATAAGATTGAGAATAAATTTCCTTTATCCTACTTCACTGAAAGCTCCATCTCAAATAAAGACAAGATTTGACTTCATCATCTTCGATTAGGACACCCTTCATTTAGCATTCTTAAAGTCTTGTTTCCTTTGTCATTCAAAGAATTGGATGTAGAAATTTTTTCATTGTCAAATCTGTAAATTTGCAAAGCATCATCGTGTTTCATTCCCAATTAGTAATAAAAAAGCTTTTATTTCTTTTTTCTCTCATTAATAATGAAATTTTAGGAGGTTTTTTTTTTGTCTACGTCAATATGACATTTGTTGAAAAAGAGGATTATCTTACTGGTCTTATCTTCAAGGGGAGATATCATTCATGGAAGAAAATGACAAAGAATTTTTTTTTTCTACTTGATTTGCCTTCCACTTCCCCATTGTAGACCCTCAATTTTATCCTCTAGCACATGTTATTCATCATATTTGGTCCTCATCACTTGTCATTTTCATGTAATACACGTATAGGGCAATCAAACCAAAT
>JBAPGN010001382.1:0-23153 GCA_037355405.1 Vitis amurensis | reverse complement strand
ACAATTTCATATTGGGTGATATTCCTTTTTCTCCTAACAGATATTTATTAACCATAGGAGTAATGTTCATCACCTCTTTTGTTTATTCTTACTTGTTGAGCTCGCACGCTTAGCTCAAATCTGAATCCACTATAGGTTCTTTCTTTTATATTATCATTTGCAATTTCATTAAGCCTCTATGTCATATTTTATTATTTCCCATTACTTATTCTGTTTTAACTATGATATTAAATTAATTATTTAATAATTTAAATCTTATTATTAATTGCTTGGTTGATTTAAAATGCATGGCCCCATGGGTTGATTTGATTTTTTCTTTTTTAAAATAAAATTCAAACAAGCAAAGCATTAATACCTTGACCATTTATGCCACGTTGATTTTGATCACTAAACAACAAAATCATAAAACTATAAATTTAATGAATGTGAATAAAAATTGTAAAATACAAAGTTAATAAAGCAAAAAATGAAATAAGTAATAAAATTATATTTCACTCTTTGATATATGATTATCTTTTCTAATAATGAAATATTAATTAACTTTTTTCATTTGATAAATTTTAGGTTTTATTATAGATGTTTTTGAAAGTATATACTTTAGACGGGGTTCTAATTTATGGTCACTAAAAATATGAGTATAGCATAGTAGTTCAAAAGATTTAGGGCATGAGCATACCTCAAAACCTATGCCCTTAAAATGTGTAATAATTGAAATCAAAATATAGGTGAAGTACAATGCCTTATGGAAGAAGAAGTCAAAATCCTAACAAAAATGCATTTTGGTTTCCATGAAAATAAATATTTTGCTCCTATTCTCATTTCTAATTAGTTCAAACACATTAACTAATAAGAAAAAATTATAGTTTGTTTGTAACTGTTTTTTAAAATAAAATAGTTTTTCAAAATTATTTTATAAAACAAAAATTTGTTTTAAAATCTGAAATATTTTTAACATATTTTAAGAGTTTGAATATGTTTTAAAAATAATTTTTTTTTATATAATACTTTATTTTCAATCATTCTCTATATTTGTATAATTAATTTTTAAAACAATTACGAGATAGGTGAATGAATTTAACTTTTTATTTTAAATTTTGTTTATATTATCTCAGTTCCAACAATTAACGCCAATAAGCTTGGATTAGTTCTTCGTTTATGGCCTAATTCTAAGTAAGGTTCAAATTCAATTAAAAAATTTTACATTTCCATTATAGAATCGCTAAATAATTAGATTCACTTCATTATTGTATAAATTTAAGAAAGAAATGAAGTTCTTTCTCATATTCATATAAGTAAATTTGTTCTTTGATTTATATTGTCGGCGAATGACGATCTAGTTGATTTGCTCTCTTGTTTTTGCAGGACAAGATTTTGATGAATACTAAACTCAACTGAAACTTCTTGCAAATATTGAATTACTGAATGTTTCATGTTGTAGTCTTGGTGCAATGTTTTCTAAGTAATTTCGGCTGTATATTATATTTCTTTTTGGTTGGCATCCTTATCCATCATGATATTGAAACCAAAAGTCCAACAAATAATTAATAATTCGATTTTAAATTATTAAATAATTAATTAAATATGATAGTTGAAGCGGTGATGGGAAATAATATATTGAAATCGAGGCTTAATAAAACTGCAAATGGCCATATAAAATAACCTTTAGGAGATAGAGATTTGAGCAAAACCCCCCTTGACAACTCATCACCTACTATTCTATTCTATTCTCTTATTATATATCTTTCTATGTTGAATTTCGGGGCCTTATTTTTACAATAATTTCTTATTTTTTTCTTACTGGACTAAAAAACAAAGATCAAAGAAAAAGAAATGGAAACATGCATAAAACTAATGATATTTTTTAGAGCCCATGACAGATTGTGGCCCCAGACACCTAGACTGTCCTAATAGTGGGTGCTCTTTTTTGAGCATTCATACAAAATATAACAAGTCTTGGTATATTCGTAAAAGATTCCAAAGTGATTTACAACATTATCTCCTCTTCATTTGGGTTGCAAGCAAGATTTTTCTATTAGATAGCAAAAACAAGGGGTAATTTCGGATAAGAGTTTTCATAGATTTTCTCTTCCAAAGTTGAAGTTTTCTTCCTACTTAGATTCTGTTAAAAATCTCAATATGTTCTATATATTTGCAAATTTTACTTTAAAGCCATAAAAAAGTTAACTACTTCCACCAAAAGGAGAATGATATGAAGAATCCCCAATTGAAATGTTAAAACTTTTCCTTTTTTGAAACATTTACATGCAAAGTGAATTGTATAAAAATATTTGAACAAATTTACTTAGATTATGTTTGTTTCAGCACCAAGGAAAAGAAAATGTTAAAAAAATAGTTTTATTATATTTGATTTCATTATAAGAAATAGGGAAAAAAAATCAAATATAACTAAATGTAATTAGAAATTTATGCATTTTAAAATTATTTAATCTTTATATAATGAAGGAAAATAACTAAAATGTATTTGAAGAAGTATATAAAATAATTTATTAAAGATAGTCTTAGAGTATAAGCAATTTGCTTTCAAAAATTGTTAAAGATTATGAATAGAGTAATGTTGTATTTTGGGTGCATTTATTTAGAGTATAAGTATTTTTCATTTGGAAATTGTTGGTGCACAACATTTTTGAATGTGAGGATTTAATGACTATTCGGGCACTAGATTGCCTCAAGCGCTACCTTCTTTTCTGATATGCATGTGCCTTTGGTTTTCTGCCTCAGACCAAAAAACCTCTCTTTTTGCTTCTTTTTCTTCTCATTTTATAGGGATTCCAAGCCATCACCTAATTGGTCAAGTACGTTAACTTTCTTTTAGGGGAGTGGTGTGTTAGGAGGGTGGACATCAAAGGTTGCATGGCATCCACGATTGGGTGGATGGAACCTGTGTCAGGTGGCGCATGGCTAACCCCTCTAGTACTTGTTGGTAACAAGACCGATTAGAGTTTTGCTTCAGGACCTGCTCCTTGTATCAATCTAGTTGCAGCCTCTTGTTCCTCATACCAATCTTGTCACTGCCCTTTTGTTCCTCGCATCAGTCTTGTCACCGTCTCTCGTTCCTTATACTAGTCTTGTCGCAACCTTTTATGTCTATGCCACATGAGTCAAAGTGCAGTCGGTATGGTGCTCTCGGACATGTTCAACTCTCCCGGATCGACTAGTAGGGCTCTTGGGAGATTCAAGCCTTAATTTTCCGGGCACACTGCCCTAGTGGCCATCTCCCGGAGTGAGCTCTATTATACCAGAAGGATTTGATCCGAGTGAGGTGGTGTCATTCTCTTTTGGCTAACGGCTTACCGTCTCAACTTCAAGAATCATTGCATTTGGGAAAACCTACCTGGATCGCGTGATTCTAGTTACTCTTTCGACAAAGGCTTTGGTTCTATAGGGGGGTATCGACTAACCGAACGGGTTAAGCCCGATACCTCCAAAAACCCTATCCATCATGAAATGATATTGAGATCAAAAGTCCAACAAATAATTAATGATTAATTAAATATGATAGTTGAAGCAGAATACGTAATTGGAAATGATAAATTTTAAATAGAGGCTTAATGAATCTGCAAATGGCCATATAAAAAAAACCTTTAGTGGATTGAAATTAGGGCAAATCACTTATTTTATTATCTTTTCTTCTTTCTCTGTCTTGGACAACAAAAAAATATATTTTTTTCTTTAGAGCCCATTGTGGTGCCAATACCCAAGACTACCCACGTGATTTTTTATTTATTTTTTAAATATTCTTTTTTAAAAAATATTATTAAAATATAATTATTTAAAAAATAAATATACAAATATAATATTTTTCATGATTTCTTTTATTTTTCATTAAACTTCTCTTTTTAAAAGGAAAATTCATTTTTTGTTTTGAATTCTTCTTTTCAAAACACAAATTCCATTTTTACCCTACAACTTTTTATATTAAACTCGTTTTTTGAAAGAATAAATTCATTTACATTGAAAGACGAGTTCACTTTTATATTGAATTTGTGTGTTTAAAAGATGAAGCCTACTTGAAATTGAAAAGTGTTATAATTTTAAAATTATTTTTTAAGTTAGGGTTTTTCTCCTATAGAAAACTCCCAAATTGTAAGTATTGGTTGGTTTAGAGCATTCATAGGATGCACTTTTTATTCTTTACTTTCAAAACCAAAAATTCTTATATAAAATATAACAACTTTTATTAAAAAACGGAAATTTACCATTATATTGTTAAAAAAAAATTTCTCAAAATTTTAAAAATGAAACTTTTTTACTTTCTTAAAATTTAAAAAATATTTTCAACTACACAAGCTATGTACCTACTTTTTATAAAATAAAAAATAAAATTATTTTTAAAAATTAAAATGAGAAATGTATCCATTCATTAATTTCTTAACCCTTTTTATTCAGCTTTGATGAACAAGAAATTAAATACTAATATCATTGCTGTCCCTCTCTCGCAATATATATTCTGTCACGATTCCCCCTCTGTATATATTCTTTAAACCCTTTGTAAAATCAAATAGACGGTCTTGATTGGATTTACTTATCCAACGGTGGGAATTCACGCTTCGTTACCTACTGCGTGCATGGGACCATAGAAGTCTCCTCATTGGGAGAGAGAGAGAAAGAACTGTTTTGACAAAAAAAAAAGTCTGCTGCTCTCCCACAAAACCCATCTCTCCATTTTCTGTTTTTTCGTTCAATTTCATCTCTCCAGACAAAGAATGGATTGTGTGAGCCCAATCTTGGATGTTGTAACTCGCGTATGGGACTGCACAGCCAAGCATGCAGTCTACATCAGGGACCTGCAGGAAAATATGGACTCTTTAAGAAACGCAATGCAGGAGCTGAAGAATTTATATGAAGATGTGAAGGGAAGAGTTGAACTTGAAGAGCAACGGCAAATGAAGCGCACGAATGAAGTGGACGGCTGGCTCCATAGTGTACTAGACATGGAAATAAAAGTCAACGAGATCCTGGAGAAAGGCGATCAGGAAATCAAGAAGAAATGCCCTGGAACTTGTTGCCCCAGAAACTGCCGGTCCAGCTACAAGCTCGGGAAGAAAGCGAGTAAAAAGCTGGGTGCTGTGACTGAATTAAGGAGCAAGGGACGCTTTGATGTTGTGGCTGATAGGTTACCTCAAGCTCCGGTGGATGAGAGACCGATGGAGAAGACTGTGGGCTTAGATCTGATGTTTACAGAGGTTTGCAGATGCATCCAAGATGAGGAACTCGGAATTATAGGGTTGTACGGTATGGGGGGTGCCGGGAAAACTACCCTCATGACCAAAGTGAACAACGAGTTCATCAGAGCGAGCAAGAGCTTTGAAATCGCCATTTGGGTTGTAGTATCCAGGCCTGCAAGCGTGGAAAAAGTACAAGAAGTCATTCGCAACAAATTAAACATTCCTGAAGACAGATGGAGAAACAGAACCGAGGATGAAAAGGCAGTAGAAATTTTCAATGTCTTGAAAGCAAAAAGGTTTGTGATGCTGCTAGATGATGTATGGGAGCGGCTTGATCTCCAAAAAGTGGGGGTTCCTTCTCCTAATTCCCAAAACAAGTCCAAAGTAATATTAACAACCCGTTCTCTGGATGTTTGTCGGGATATGGAAGCTCAAAAAAGCCTTAAGGTGAAGTGTTTGACTGAAGATGAGGCTATTAATTTGTTCAAGAAGAAGGTTGGAGAGACTACTCTAAATTCACATTCGGATATACCCCAACTTGCTGAAATTGCTGCTAAAGAATGCCAAGGCTTACCTCTTGCAATCGTCACTATTGGGCGAGCTATGGCTGACAAGAAGACTCCACAAGAATGGGAGCGAGCAATACAAATGTTGAGGACTTACCCATCAAAGTTTTCAGGTATGGGAGATCATGTATTTCCGGTCCTCAAATTCAGTTATGATAACTTGCCAAATGACACCATCAAGACTTGTTTTTTATATCTTGCTATATTCCCAGAGGACCATGAAATTGA
This sequence comes from Vitis amurensis, assembly GCA_037355405.1. Classification (NCBI taxonomy): domain Eukaryota; kingdom Viridiplantae; phylum Streptophyta; class Magnoliopsida; order Vitales; family Vitaceae; genus Vitis; species Vitis amurensis. Next base: position 17,173 of record JBAPGN010001382.1, on the reverse strand, counting down.
GGATGAGGATCTTATATTACTTTGGGTTGGAGAAGGGTTTTTGGATGGATTTGCTAGCATAGATGAAGCATTTAACCAAGGGCAGCACATCATTGAGCATCTAAAGACAGTATGTCTATTCGAGAATGGTGAATATGATAAGGTTAAAATGCATGATGTCATTCGTGATATGGCTTTATGGTTAGCTTCAGAATATAGGGGCAATAAGAACCTAATCTTCGTAGAAGAAGTAGATACTATGGAAGTTTACCAAGTTTCAAAGTGGAAAGAGGCACATCGGCTATACCTGTCGACAAGTAGTTTGGAAGAACTCACTGTACCACCATCTTTTCCCAATCTCTTAACTTTAATTGTTGCGAGTAGAGGCTTGAAAACATTTCCAAGTGGATTCTTCCATTTCATGCCGGTTATAAAAGTTCTGGATTTGTCAAATTCTAGAATAACTAAATTACCTACTGGAATTGGTAAATTAGTTTCACTGCAATATCTCAATTTGTCAAATACAAAACTAAAAGAATTGTCTGTGGAGCTTGCGACTTTGAAAAGACTAAGATATCTGATATTAGATGGTGATCTTGAAATCATTTCTAAGGAAGTGATATCACATCTCTCAATGTTGAGAACTTTTATCATAGGAACTCAATATATCTTGTCACAAAGAAATGATATTTTGTCATCCACAGAGGAGGAGGAAGCCAAGTATTCAAGGAAGGATGATAAGGCTATTTATTTACATGAGGATAATAAAGCATTATTAGAGGAGTTAGAAGGGTTGGAGCACATAAATTGGGTCTCTTTGCCCATTGTAGGTGCTCTGTCTTTCCAAAAGTTATTTAACTCCCAAAAATTACTGAATGCTATGAGGGTTTTAGACCTTTGGAACTTGGAAGGTATGAGCATACTCCAATTGCCAAGAATCAAACATCTAATTAGCCTTACAATACATAGATGTGGGGAGCTACAAGACATAAAAGTCAATCTAGAAAATGAGAGGGGTAGACGGGGATTTGTAGCAGATTATATCCCAAACTCGATTTTCTACAACCTCATCTCGGTACATGTTGATCAACTTCCAAAGTTGTTGGACTTGACATGGATTATTTACATCCCAAGTCTTGAAAGTCTTACTGTACATGAATGTGAATCCATGGAAGAAGTGATAGGTGATGCGAGTGGGGTCCCTGAAAATCTTGGCATATTCTCAAGACTCAAAGATTTGGGCTTGTATTTTGTACCAAATCTAAGGAGCATCAGCAGACGAGCTTTGCCATTTCCTTCCTTGAAAACCCTCTGCGTGACGGAATGCCCAAACCTAAGAAAGTTGCCATTGGATTCAAACAGTGCAAGAAACAGTTTAGAGATAATTGTAGGGAAATCAGAGTGGTGGCAAGGGTTGCAGTGGGAGGATGAAACCATTCAACTCACTTTCACTCCTTACTTCAAAGTGACCCGGTAGTAGTGAAGAAATGAGAAGATGACTTTCTTCTCCCATGCTCTCGCAGGTACTGCCTTCTTTTTTGGGACAAAGTTTCAAATGTCTCATGTGTCTTCATGCTCACGTTTTTCTGTTATAAGTGGATAAAATTTATTTTTATTTCAACTTTTTGATTTTTTTTCCTTACCTCACGCATTACTCACCCCAATGAATTTAGTTATAGTTTAAAAAGAAACTATTAATAAAACTCCGAACAAAATAACTTTTCTTAATGTTGATCCTATTTTCCCATTCCATATCCTAAAATACATGTTTGTAAAATAGATTAAGGCATAACTTTTGGATCCAATAACATACTTGATGCATCATTAATACTATCTCAATCTTTTTATTTATTATTTGTTCTAGAGACAAGGACTTAATATTTATGTCTCTTGATTTTTTATTTTTACAATGAAACTTAATTAAAACCATCTCTTACATGCATGTTTATTTTCAAAATTATTTTACTGTTGAGGAATTTAGACTATGAAAATACCTACTTTGGAGAATTATTATGAAAATGTTAAAAATGAATTTATTTTACACTTTGTCTACATGCATTATTTTAACTTGGGTATACAATTCTAAAGAATTTTGATTAGTTGTTTGTTTATGGGTACGTATTTCTTTATATTACTTCAAATTTGAATTAATTTGTTTACATTTCCATTATATAAATTTTAAATAACTCTAGTTCGCACATATGTTTTGCAGCTACCTATTGAAATTTTTTGTGATTGATAATGTTCATGAATTGTTGTTCGCATATAAGTTTAATATTCATATTCACTTAATTATTATTTTTTTATTTAGATTATAGGCCAATGATCCTGATTTGTGTTTTTGTTTCTATAGGATAAGATTTTGAAGAATGGGCGGACTCAACTGAAACTTCTTGCAAATGTTTGAATTTCTAGATGCTATGTGTACACAAGGTGGATTGCAAAAATAATCACCTAAAGAGAAAAAAAAAACCGAAAAAAAAAATTTCCTTTTGTGCTTATCTTGTGTGTAAAGTTGAGTGAAAACAACTCTTGTATGTTTGGATTATATGTAAGGTGCATATTGTGAAGCTACTATAATTTTTATTTGCTTTAATTGGTTGGAGTGTTTGTATAAGAATGGCAATTTCACAACTTGGGATTTGATACTTAATTACAACTATATGGGTCCTATGCATGTTTATTTTCAGAATTATTTCATACAAGTATGAAAAATTGCTTCCTTTAAAGAATCATTATGAAAATTTAAATTTTCATTCTTGAAGCCTTGAAGATGGTACTGGTGAATCCATTTTCAACTTTGTTTACGTTCTTTTGGTTTGAACATCTGCTCCAATAAATTTGGATTAGTTATTTGTTCATGGATACCTAATTCTTAAGTTAATTTGTTCACATTTCATACAATGAAATCCCTTAGTAATTTCAGTTTTCTGTCATATTTCTCCATTTTTGTGGGTAATCCGATCCATCACAATATGATAATGAGACCATAAATGAAACAAATAATTAATAATTTGATCTTAAATTATTAAATACTTGATTAAATATGATAGTTGCAGCAGAGCAGGTAAGGGGAAATAATAGATTTTGTATAGAAGGTTAATGGAACTGCTGAGTAGTGGAGCCATTACTTTGCATTATTGAAGTAACGCTCTGTTGGGGGAGAAAAAAGAGTTTATGACCAACTGGACTATTTGACTTGCTGAGTTATATATGTGTGTGTATATATATATACATAGATTATCATAATTTTCTAATAAGTCTTAGGCTATGTTTGGTTCCTGGAAAATTTGAGGGAAAATGCGAGGGAAAGAAAATATAAAGGAAAAATAGAAGGAAAGAAAAAGTGAAAGAAAATAAAAAAGTAGATTAAAAGTTGATAAATTATTATTTTTGTTACTTCAAACTCATTTTATTTATTTTAACTCATCAATATAAATATTAAATAATTTAAAAATACGTAAGTTTTTAATTAGTTTTAATTATATTTGATTTTCTTTGATATTTTTCATAGGACAACCAAACATGAAAAAATCATTTTCCTTAACATTTTTTTTCTTTCCTTTGTACTTTCCGGGAACCAAACATAGCCTTAGTTTATATTTTTGTAATAATCAAATATATAGAATTATATATTTATAAATAAAATTATAAATATTTTAAAAATCATACATGTAGAATAATTTCTTTTGTATCATTAAATGCATATAAATTAGTTTTTTTCTTCTTTTTTTTTGTATAAAATGTATTTTTCAAGTATTATATATTATATTATAAATATATTATTTAAGAGTAACAATTTTTTATTTTATTATTTTTTTAAAATTCATCTCACCAGTATTTTATATTAAAATATTTATTAATATTTTTCAATATATCTATAAAATCGAGTTGTTGATATATTCGTCATAATCGACAATTTTATCTATAGTCATAATCCAGAATCTCAAAAGAGCGTTAAGATGGAGTATTTGTCATAAAATAAGGCAATTACTTTGTTCAAGGAGAGGGTTGGAGAGAGTGCTCTCTGTTCACATCCAGGTGTATCTAAGCTAGCTGAAATTACTGCTATAGATTACAACAATTTCATATTGGGTGATATTCCTTTTTCTCCTAACAGATATTTATTAACCATAGGAGTATAGGAGTAATGTTCATCACCTCTTTTGTTCTTTTCTTACTTGTTGAGCTCACACGCTTAGCTCAAATCTGAATCCACTACAGGTTCTTTCTTTTATATTATCATTTGCAATTTCATTAAGCCTCTATGTCATATTTTATTATTTCCCATTACTTGTTCTGTTTTAACTATGATGTTTAATTAATTGTTTAATAATTTAAAATCTAATTATTAATTGCTTGGTTGATTTAAAATGTATGCACCTCATGGGTTGATTTGATTTTTTTCCTTTTTTAAAAAATAAAATAAAATTCAAACAAGCAAAGCATTAATTTAATGAATGTGAATAAAAATTGTAAAATACAAAGTTAATAAAGCAAAAAATGAAATAAATAATAAAATTATATTTCACTCTTGATATATGATTTATCTTTTCTAATAATGAAATATTAATTAACTTTTTTCATTTGATAAATTTTAGGTAAATTTTACTATAGATGTTTTTGAAAGCATATACTTTAGACGGGTTCTAGTTTATAGTCACTAAAAGTATGAGTACAGCATAGTAGGTCAAAAGATTTAGGGCATGAGCATACCTCAAAACCTATGCCCTTAAAATGTGTAATAATTTGAAATGGAAATATAGGTGAAGTACAATACCTTATGGAAGAAGAAGTCAAAATCCTAACAAAAATGTATTTTGGTTTCCATGAAAATAAATATTTTGTTCTTATTCTCATTTCTAATTAGTTCAAACATGAAAAAAATTATAGTTTGTTTATAATTGTTTTTTAAAACAAAATAGTTTTTCAAAATTATTTATAATGTTTTATAAAACAAAAATTTTTTTTAAAATCTAAAATATTTTGTTTTAGGAGTTTGAATATATTTTAAAAATAATTTTTATATATAATACTTTATTTTCAATCATTCTTTATATTTGTATAATTAATTTTTAAAACAATTACGAGATAGGTGAATGAATTTAACTCTTTATTTTAAATTTTATTTACATTATCTTAGTTCCAACATTCATTGCCAATAAATTTGGATTAGTTCTTTGTTTATGGCTTAATTCCAAGTATGGTTCAAATTCAATTAAAAATTTTTACATTTCCATTATAGAATTGCTAAATAATTAGATTCACTTCATTATTATCTAAATTTAAGAAAGAAAGGTTTTTCTCATATTCATAGAAGTAAATTTGTTCTTTGATTTCTATTGTCGAGGAATGACGATCGAGTTGATTTGCTCTCTTGTTTCTGCAGGCCAAGATTTTGATGAATACTAGACTCAATTGAAACTTGTTGCAAATGTTGAATTACTGAATGCTACTTGTAGTCTTGGTGCAGTGTTTTCTAAGTAATTTCAACTGAATATTATATATCTTTTTGGTTGGCATCCTGTGCACCCTCATTTTGGTCCAGGTTTTGGGTATTAATTTTTTTTTTTTTACCACTTTGGGTAGCTTTTGGCAGTACGTATTGAGAGAGTGGGCTGGAGAGTGCCCTTTTAAAAGAAGCAGCCAAAGAGTGACACGTGGGATGAAGAATATTTTGGCCGTTAGGGAAGAGCGTATAGGCAGCAGGCTGGGACCTGGAGAGAGGGGGTGCTTTTGGGCTGCTGTTTTACAGAGATTTTTAGAGAGAGTGGGCTGATTTTTTTTGAGAGAAAAATTGCCGGGAGGGTTTTACAGGGATTTTCTTTTTGGAGGCTGAGTTTTTGACAGAGAGAGAGGGAGAGAGATTTTTGGGAGTGGATTCCTCGAGCTTGGGGGGGGGGGGGGGGGGGGGGGGAGGGCAAGCTGGCGGGGAGGTTACAGAGCATGGTTTTTAGAGAGGGAACCAGAAAAATAGAGAGGCGGGGTGGATTTTAGCATTGACAGAGAGGAGGTTCCTTGAGCTTGGAGGGGGGTTTCCTTAGCTAGGGGGAAGGAAGTTTTTCTGGGCTGCTACAGAGAGGTTTGAGCGTGCTGAGCAAACGAGAGGTGAGGGGGATTTGGGATGCTATTACAGAGAAGAGAAGGAAGCTTGAGCAGAGAAGAAGACAAACTTATGAGTTTTCTTGCTCGTTTCTGCTAGAGAGGAGTTCTCCCAGGTGTGAGCATTGTGGATTTTCAATTCGTACTTTCTTATCACATTGTTCTTCACTCGGTTTTCTGGTTGTTTTAGCTTTCATTCATTGTTGGGACGCGTTTGCTATGCTATTCTTTCACTCTCTTTGATTTCACTTGAGGTTATCATTCATTCCCCTGTTTATGGCCCATGGATTAATGCTTGAAATGAGGCTCAACATGTTTGTCATCTGGTTTCTCCCGTTTGTTTCTTCCTTGAGATTTACCCTGTTTTAACCTCTGCTCTTTCTTCTTCCATATATGTCATGTTAAACTGGTGAGTTCACTGTTGGTTTGTGGGGAATTGGTTTGGGACTTGGGTTTCGGAGTTGTTTCTCTTTCCCCAAGTTTCAGAAAATTGTCTATTGACCATATAATCTCAACTTATAAGAAGGCTCTGGCATGGCTGCTCCTGCCATGGAAGGCCTCGCCGTCATAGCTCTCCGGTCCTTCATGCTCCGTGTCCATCAAGCTGCAGAGAGGTCGGGTCGCCGGTCCGATCAGGTCCGCGTTATGGCCATCTCAAGGACCAAACTGATTGAGAAGGCCAGGAACAATGCTTCTGCCTATGAGAAAAGGTCCGAGTACTGTGAACATGAACTCACAAAGGCAGATCTGGAGATGGTCACTAGATTAGACCCGCTTCGGGTTTACCCTTACAGATATCGAGCTGCAGTTTTGATGGACAGCCACAAAGAGAAGGAAGCAATAACAGAACTGTCAAGGGCAATAACATTCAAGGCAGACCTTCACCTTCTACATCTGAGGGCAGCCTTTCATGAGCACATTGGAGATGTGTTGGGTGCACTGCGAGACTGTAGAGCTGCCCTCTCTGTGGATCCTAACCATCAAGAGATGTTGGAGCTTCATAGCCGTGTCAGCAGCCATGAACCATGACCCATGACCCATCAACCCAGACAAAAGGAAAAAAAGATTGAAACATAGAAAAAGCAAGAAAATATTGTCAAATGCCTCGATCACCCACCACCACAACCTTGTATACTAGTGGGCTTCTGCATTTAGCCTTCTCATTATCTTCTATCTCCCCCGCCATGTCACCCACCTTGCTCTTTCTTCATTTCTTTCACCTTCCCTGCATATGAAGCCCAACTGTGCATGGCTACCATCTATCTCACTAACTCCAGTGAGCATATCTCATCGTCCACAATTATTCCCATGTATTATTTTCAAAAAGTGTTTCTCAGAACAATCTTTTCCAAATGTTTTTAATCCTTCCAATTTTCTTTCTTTATCTTAAATAAATCCTTTTTTGATAAATCAATTCTTATCATTTTCCACTCGTCACGCATCTTTTACTTTTATTATTATTATTATTATTATTATTGTTATTAGGGTCATGCTCCAATACCGAAAAGTGGTTTTTCGGTACCATACCCACTCTTTTGGGCTCACAAAATGAAGACACATGGCATGGAAAAATAAAAAATAAAATAAACAAAACCAATTCTTCAGGTTGGTAACCGGTTGGCATGGGAATTAATCCCATGCAACAAACATTTTTACATCCATTACAACAACCAATTATAAATTCCTGTTTAATGTAATTATTTTGTTTGGGGAATTTTTTTTGTGCAACAGAAAAATAAAGAGAATTTGAAAAATAAATAGCTGTTTTTTTTTGTAATATAAAGTGATTAAACCCAAGATAAAAATTATATTTTAAATAAAAAAAAATTGAAACTAATTTGGTGATAAAATTTATAAATTAAGGAAAAGTAAATATAATTTATTTTAACATCAAATAATTTGTTGACAAAATTTGAAAAATATTTGAAGTGTGAAAAGCAATATAATTTGTTGATGAAGTGAAAAAAAAAAGAAAAAATATAAATAAACGATATAAAATATAAATATTAAATTTATATTAAATTAATTGTGTACTAATTATTAATTGATAATATACGACCAAATTATTTCTTAGCGTTTAAATTGAATTACACAAAAAAATTAGTTGAAATATTGAAAATACGAAAAATGTATAATTACTAACCATATGGAAATCAAAACGCCTCACAATATTTTTTCGTACATTTCCATTTTGAATTTTGAAGAATCCATTTCACACCCTCATACAAGCGGAAAATGGTGAGGATTTCTCACAGACTTCGTACCCCGTCCAATTTTATAATATTTTTGGATTTGGATTTTTCCGGGACTCATTCAAACACCGCCTAAGTGGAATCAACCTATTTAAACAATATCCAAGGCAAATGAAGTCCAAAAAAAAATTTAAAACTTCAAATAAGTGGAGATTTAGGAGAGTATGAAGAATGTGAGGATTCCTCACATTCTGCGTACCTTGTCTAATTTTTTAATATTTTTGGCTTTTAATTTTACCGGGACTCATTCGAACACTACCTAAGTGCAATCAACCTATTTAGACAATATCCAAGGCATATGAAGTCCAACAAAATTTTTAAAACTTCAAATAAGTGAAGATTTGAGATGGTACGAAGAATGTGAGGATTCCTCACTTTCTTCGTACCCTTGTGAATTTTTTAGTTTTTTTGGATTTCGATTTTTTCGAATATCATTTGACCACCCTCTAAGTGTAACGGACCTATTCAAGCAACATCCAAGCCATATGATGCTGGAAAAAATTTTAAAAAGTCCAAAGAAGTGGAGATTTGGGAGGGTACGAAGAATGTGAGGATTCCTCACATTCTTCGTACCCTTGTGAATTTTTTAGTATTTTTGTATTTCGATTTTTCCGGATATCATTTGACCACCTTATAAGTGTAACGAACTTACTTAAACAACATCCAAGCCATATGATGCCCCAAGAATTTTTAAAAAGCCCAAAGAAGTGGAGAATTGGGAGGGTACGAAGAATGTGAGGATTCCTCACATTCTTCGTACCCTTGTGAATTTTTTAGTATTTTTGGATTTCGATTTTTCCGGATTTCATTTGACCACCTTCTAAGTGTAACGAACCTATTCAAACAACATCCAAGCCATATGATGCCCCAACAAATTTTAAAAAGCCCAAATAAGTGGAGATTTGGGAGGGTACAAAGAATGTGAGGATTCCTCACATTCTTCGTACCCTTGTGAATTTTTTAGTATTTTTGGATTTCGACTTTTCCGGATGTCATTTGACCACCCTCTAAGTGTAACTGACCACTTCAAGCAACATCCAAGCCATATAATGCTCCTAAAAATTTTAAAAAGTCCAAAGAAGTGGAGATTTGAGATGGTACGAAGAATGTGAGGATTCCTCACTTTCTTCGTACCCTTGTGAATTTTTTAGTTTTTTTTAATTTCGATTTTTTTGGATATCATTTGACCACCCTCTAAGTGTAACGGACCTATTCAAGCAACATCCAAGCCATATGATGCTCCAAAAAATTTTAAAAAGTCCAAAGAAGTGGAGAATTGGGAGGGTACGAAGAATGTGAGGATTCCTCACATTCTTCGTACCCTTGGTGAATTTTTAGTATTTTTGTATTTCGATTTTCCGGATGTCATTTGACCACCCTCTAAGTGTAACGGACCACTTCAAGCAACATCCAAGCCATATAATGCTCGAAAAAATTTTAAAAAGTCCAAAGAAGTGGAGATTTGGGAGAGTACGAAGAATGTGAGGATTCCTCACATTCTTCGTACCCTTGTGAATTTTTTAGTATTTTTGTATTTCGATTTTTACGGATGTCATTTGACCACCCTCTAAGTGTAACGGACCACTTCAAGCAACATCCAAGCCATATAATGCTCGAAAAAATTTTAAAAAGTCCAAAGAAGTGGAGATTTGGGAGAGTACGAAGAATGTGAGGATTCCTCACATTCTTCGTACCCTTGTGAATTTTTTAGTATTTTTGTATTTCGATTTTTCCGGATGTCATTTCACCACCCTCTAAGTGTAACGGACCACTTCAAGCAACATCCAAGCCATATAATGCGCCAAAAAATTTTAAAAAGTCCAAAGAAGTGGAGAATCCTCACATTCTTCGTACCCTTGTGAATTTTTTAGTATTTTTGTATTTCGATTTTTCCGGATATCATTTGACCACCTTATAAGTGTAACGAACTTACTTAAACAACATCCAAGCCATATGATGCCCCAAGAATTTTTAAAAAGCCCAAAGAAATGGAGAATTGGGAGGGTACGAAGAATGTGAGGATTCCTCACATTCTTCGTACCCTTGTGAATTTTTTAGTATTTTTGTATTTCGATTTTTCCGGATGTCATTTGACCACCCTCTAAGTGTAACGGACCACTTCAATCAACATCCAAGCCATATAATGCTGGAAAAAATTTTAAAAAGTCCAAAGAAGTGGAGATTTGGGAGAGTACGAAGAATGTGAGGATTCCTCACATTCTTCGTACCCTTGTGAATTTTTTAGTATTTTTGTATTTCGATTTTTCCGGATGTCATTTCACCACCCTCTAAGTGTAACGGACCACTTCAAGCAACATCCAAGCCATATAATGCTCGAAAAAATTTTAAAAAGTCCAAAGAAGTGGAGATTTGGGAGAGTACGAAGAATGTGAGGATTCCTCACATTCTTCGTACCCTTTTGAATTTTTTAGTATTTTTGAATTTCGATTTTTTTGGATATCATTTGACCACCCTCTAAGTGTAACGGACCTATTCAAGCAACATCCAAGCCATATGATGCTCCAAAAAATTTTAAAAAGTCCAAAGAAGTGGAGAATTGGGAGGGTACGAAGAATGTGAGGATTCCTCACATTCTTCGTACCCTTGTGAATTTTTTAGTATTTTTGTATTTCGATTTTTCCGGATATCATTTGACCACCTTATAAGTGTAACGAACTTACTTAAACAACATCCAAGCCATATGATGCCCCAAGAATTTTTAAAAAGCCCAAAGAAGTGGAGAAATGGGAGGGTACGAAGAATGTGAGGATTCCTCACATTCTTCGTACCCTTGTGAATTTTTTAGTATTTTTGTATTTCGATTTTTCCGGATGTCATTTGACCACCCTCTAAGTGTAACGGACCACTTCAAGCAACATCCAAGCCATATAATGCTCGAAAAAATTTTTAAAAAGTCCAAAGAAGTGGAGATTTGGGAGAGTACGAAGAATGTGAGGATTCCTCACATTCTTCGTACCCTTGTGAATTTTTAGTATTTTTGTATTTCGATTTTTCCGGATGTCATTTGACCACCCTCTAAGTGTAACGGACCACTTCAAGCAACATCCAAGCCATATAATGCTCGAAAAAATTTTAAAAAGTCCAAAGAAGTGGAGATTTGGGAGAGTACGAAGAATGTGAGGATTCCTCACATTCTTCGTACCCTTGTGAATTTTTTAGTATTTTTGTATTTCGATTTTTCTGGATGTCATTTCACCACCCTCTAAGTGTAACGGACCACTTCAAGCAACATCCAAGCCATATAATGCTCGAAAAAATTTTAAAAAGTCCAAAGAAGTGGAGAATCCTCACATTCTTCGTACCCTTGTGAATTTTTTAGTATTTTTGTATTTCGATTTTTCCGGATATCATTTGACCACCTTATAAGTGTAACGAACCTACTTAAACAACATCCAAGCCATATGATGCCCCAAAAATTTTTTAAAAAGCCCAAAGAAGTGGAGAATTGGGAGGGTACGAAGAATGTGAGGAATCCTCACATTCTCCGTACCCTTGTGAATTTTTTAGTATTTTTGTATTTCGATTTTTCCGGATGTCATTTGACCACCCTCTAAGTGTAAACGGACCACTTCAAAGCAACATCCAAGCCATATAATGCTCGAAAAAATTTTAAAAAGTCCAAAGAAGTGGAGATTTGGGAGAGTACGAAGAATGTGAGGATTCCTCACATTCTTCGTACCCTTGTGAATTTTTTAGTATTTTTGTATTTCGATTTTTCCGGATGTCATTTCACCACCCTCTAAGTGTAACGGACCACTTCAAGCAACATCCAAGCCATATAATGCTCGAAAAAATTTTAAAAAGTCCAAAGAAGTGGAGATTTGGGAGAGTACGAAGAATGTGAGGATTCCTCACATTCTTCGTACCCTTGTGAATTTTTTAGTATTTTTGTATTTCTATTTTTCCGGATGTCATTTCACCACCCTCTAAGTGTAACGGACCACTTCAAGCAACATCCAAGCCATATAATGCTCGAAAAAATTTTAAAAAGTCCAAAGAAGTGGAGATTTGGGAGAGTATGAAGAATGTGAGGATTCCTCACATTCTTCGTACCCTTGTGAATTATTTAGTATTTTTGTATTTCGATTTTTCCGGATGTCATTTGACCACCCTCTAAGTGTAACGGACCACTTCAAGCAACATCCAAGCCATATAATGCTCGAAAAAATTTTAAAAAGTCCAAAGAAGTGGAGATTTGGGAGAGTACGAAGAATGTGAGGATTCCTCACATTCTTCGTAGCCTTGTGAATTTTTTAGTATTTTTGTATTTCGATTTTTCCGGATGTCATTTCACCACCCTCTAAGTGTAACGGACCACTTCAAGCAACATCCAAGCCATATAATGCTCCAAAAAATTTTAAAAAGTCCAAAGAAGTGGAGATTTGAGAGGGTACGAAGAATGTGAGGATTCTTCACATTCTTCTTACCCTTGTGAATTTTTTAGTATTTTTGTATTTCGATTTTTCCAGATGGCATTTGACCACCCTCTAAGTGTAACGGACCACTTCAAGCAACATCCAAGCCATATAATGCTCGAAAAAATTTTAAAAAGTCCAAAGAAGTGGAGATTTGAGATGGTACGAAGAATGTGAGGATTCCTCACTTTCTTCGTACCCTTGTGAATTTTTTAGTATTTTTGAATTTCGATTTTTTTGGATATCATTTGACCACCCTCTAAGTGTAACGGACCTATTCAAGCAACATCCAAGCCATATGATGCTCCAAAAAATTTTAAAAAGTCCAAAGAAGTGGAGAATTGGGAGGGTACGAAGAATGTGAGGATTCCTCACATTCTTCGTACCCTTGTGAATTTTTTAGTATTTTTGTATTTCGATTTTTCCGGATATCATTTGACCACCTTATAAGTGTAACGAACTTACTTAAACAACATCCAAGCCATATGATGCCCCAAGAATTTTTAAAAAGCCCAAAGAAGTGGAGAAATGGGAGGGTACGAAGAATGTGAGGATTCCTTACATTCTTCGTACCCTTGTGAATTTTTTAGTATTTTTGTATTTCGATTTTTCCGGATGTCATTTCACCACCCTCTAAGTGTAACGGACCACTTCAAGCAACATCCAAGCCATATAATGCTCGAAAAAATTTTAAAAAGTCCAAAGAAGTGGAGATTTGGGAGAGTACGAAGAATGTGAGGATTCCTCACATTCTTCGTACCCTTGTGAATTTTTTAGTATTTTTGTATTTCGATTTTTCCGGATGTCATTTGACCACCCTCTAAGTGTAACGGACCACTTCAAGCAACATCCAAGCCATATAATGCTCGAAAAAATTTTAAAAAGTCCAAAGAAGTGGAGATTTGGGAGAGTACGAAGAATGTGAGGATTCCTCACATTCTTCGTACCCTTGTGAATTTTTTAGTATTTTTGTATTTCGATTTTTCTGGATGTCATTTCACCACCCTCTAAGTGTAACGGACCACTTCAAGCAACATCCAAGCCATATAATGCTCGAAAAAATTTTAAAAAGTCCAAAGAAGTGGAGAATCCTCACATTCTTCGTACCCTTGTGAATTTTTTAGTATTTTTGTATTTCGATTTTTCCGGATATCATTTGACCACCTTATAAGTGTAACGAACTTACTTAAACAACATCCAAGCCATATGATGCCCCAAGAATTTTTAAAAAGCCCAAAGAAGTGGAGAATTGGGAGGGTACGAAGAATGTGAGGATTCCTCACATTCTTCGTACCCTTGTGAATTTTTTAGTATTTTTGTATTTCGATTTTTCCGGATGTCATTTGACCACCCTCTAAGTGTAACGGACCACTTCAAGCAACATCCAAGCCATATAATGCTCGAAAAAATTTTAAAAAGTCCAAAGAAGTGGAGATTTGGGAGAGTACGAAGAATGTGAGGATTCCTCACATTCTTCGTACCCTTGTGAATTTTTTAGTATTTTTGTATTTCGATTTTTCCGGATGTCATTTCACCACCCTCTAAGTGTAACGGACCACTTCAAGCAACATCCAAGCCATATAATGCTCGAAAAAATTTTAAAAAAGTCCAAAGAAGTGGAGATTTGGGAGAGTACGAAGAATGTGAGGATTCCTCACATTCTTCGTACCCTTGTGAATTTTTAGTATTTTTGTATTTCTATTTTTCCGGATGTCATTTCACCACCCTCTAAGTGTAACGGACCACTTCAAGCAACATCCAAGCCATATAATGCTCGAAAAAATTTTAAAAAGTCCAAAGAAGTGGAGATTTGGGAGAGTATGAAGAATGTGAGGATTCCTCACATTCTTCGTACCCTTGTGAATTTATTTAGTATTTTTGTATTTCGATTTTTCCGGATGTCATTTGACCACCCTCTAAGTGTAACGGACCACTTCAAGCAACATCCAAGCCATATAATGCTCGAAAAAATTTTAAAAAGTCCAAAGAAGTGGAGATTTGGGAGAGTACGAAGAATGTGAGGATTCCTCACATTCTTCGTAGCCTTGTGAATTTTTTAGTATTTTTGTATTTCGATTTTTCCGGATGTCATTTCACCACCCTCTAAGTGTAACGGACCACTTCAAGCAACATCCAAGCCATATAATGCTCCAAAAAATTTTTAAAAAGTCCAAAGAAGTGGAGATTTGAGAGGGTACGAAGAATGTGAGGATTCTTCACATTCTTCTTACCCTTGTGAATTTTTTAGTATTTTTGTATTTCGATTTTTCCAGATGGCATTTGACCACCCTCTAAGTGTAACGGACCACTTCAAAGCAACATCCAAGCCATATAATGCTCGAAAAATTTTTTAAAAAGTCCAAAGAAGTGGGAGATTTGAGATGGTACGAAGAATGTGAGGATTCCTCACTTTCTTCGTACCCTTGTGAATTTTTTAGTATTTTTGAATTTCGATTTTTTTGGATATCATTTGACCACCCTCTAAGTGTAACGGACCTATTCAAGCAACATCCAAGCCATATGATGCCCAAAAAATTTTAAAAAAGTCCAAAGAAGTGGAGAATTGGGAGGGTACGAAGAATGTGAGGATTCCTCACATTCTTCGTACCCTTGTGAATTTTTTAGTATTTTGTATTTCGATTTTTCCGGATATCATTTGACCACCTTATAAGTGTAACGAACTTACTTAAACAACATCCAAGCCATATGATGCCCCAAGAATTTTTAAAAAGCCCAAAGAAGTGGAGAAATGGGAGGGTACGAAGAATGTGAGGATTCCTCACATTCTTCGTACCCTTGTGAATTTTTTAGTATTTTTGTATTTCGATTTTTCCGGATGTCATTTCACCACCCTCTAAGTGTAACGGACCACTTCAAGCAACATCCAAGCCATATAATGCTCGAAAAAATTTTAAAAAGTCCAAAGAAGTGGAGATTTGGGAGAGTACGAAGAATGTGAGGATTCCTCACATTCTTCGTACCCTTGTGAATTTTTTAGTATTTTTGTTATTCGATTTTTCCGGATGTCATTTCACCACCCTCTAAGTGTAACGGACCACTTCAAGCAACATCCAAGCCATATAATGCGCCAAAAAATTTTAAAAAGTCCAAAGAAGTGGAGAATCCTCACATTCTTTCGTACCCTTGTGAATTTTTTAGTATTTTTGTATTTCGATTTTTCCGGATATCATTTGACCACCTTATAAGTGTAACGGAACTTACTTAAACAACATCCAAGCCATATTGATGCCCCAAGAATTTTTAAAAAGCCCAAAGAAATGGAGGAATTGGGAGGGTTACGAAGAATGTGAGGATTCCTCACATTCTTCGTACCCTTGTGAATTTTTTAGTATTTTTGTAATTTTCGATTTTTCCGGATGTCATTTGACCACCTCTAAGTGTAACGGACCACTTCAATCAACATCCAAGCCATATAATGCTCGAAAAAATTTTAAAATGTCCAAAGAAGTTGGAGATTTGGGAGAGTACGAAGATGTGAGGATTCCTCACATTCTTCGTACCCTTGTGAATTTTTTAGTATTTTTGTATTTCGATTTTTCCGGATGTCATTTCACCACCCTCTAAGTGTAAACGGACCACTTCAAGCAACATCCAAGCCATATAATGCTCGAAAAAATTTTAAAAAGTCCAAAGAAGTGGAGATTGGGAGAGTACGAAGAATGTGAGGATCCTCACATTCTTCGTACCTTTTGAATTTTTAGTATTTTTGAATTTTCGATTTTTTTGGATATCATTTGACCACCCCTCTAAGTGTAACGGACCTATTCAAGCAACATCCAAGCCATATGATGCTCCAAAAAATTTTAAAAAGTCCAAAGAAGTGGAGAATTGGGAGGGTACGAAGAATGTGAGGATTCCTCACATTCTTCGTACCCTTGTGAATTTTTTAGTATTTTTGTATTTCGATTTTTCCGGATATCATTTTACCACCTTATAAGTGTAACAAACTTACTTAAACAACATCCAAGCCATATGATGCCCCAAGAATTTTTAAAAAGCCCAAAGAAGTGGAGACTTGGGAGGGTACGAAGAATGTGAGGATTCCTCACATTCTTCGTACCCTTGTGAATTTTTTAGTATTTTTGGATTTCGATTTTTCCGGATTTCATTTGACCACCTTCTAAGTGTAACGGACCTATTCAAGCAACATCCAAGCCATATGATGCCCCAACAAATTTTAAAAAGCCCAAAGAAGTGAATGATTCTAACCGGTCGACCGGTTATATTCGACCGGTTGCGTACTTTTCTCAACCGGTAGCCACTGACCCTTTTGGTTGCTTGATTCTCAAATGGGCAGTGGCTACCGGTTGAGATAAGTATGGAACCGGTAGATGATAACCGGTCGACCGGTTAACATTGCTTTCATTCCTACCTCTTCTTTTT
>JBAPGN010001381.1:9832-23291 GCA_037355405.1 Vitis amurensis | reverse complement strand
TGGGCAAAAGGCAGAGGAAAGCATGGAAACCTGTGCCACTATGTTTGTTTTTGATTATTTGGGTGGATAAAAATCATAGATAGTTTGAAGATGTGGAATAGCCCAAGTGCTAAAAACCTGTTTCATATGTGCCTTCTCCTTTGCTGAAGAGAGTGCCTTGATGCTTGATCCGTGTCTATGTTAGATTGCATTGACTGGTTATATATATTTGGGTTGTGCCCCCTCTTATGTTAGGTGCTTTTAGATTAATTTATCAGTGTCTACAAAAAATATATGGGTAGATGATTTTATATCCAAAAACTGAGTCTATAAATCTCCTTCCTCTTGGTCAGCATGCTTGTTGATTTACTTTGGGGAGTCGATCTCTTGAGTTAAGTTAGGCTAAATAACTTGTGTCCTTCTAGTTACAAATTATAGTATACAATGTTTAACCTGAAAGCTCTATCCGACCTCTGTGTCAAAAGGTTCTTCATGTTTGTTTGTTGAAATCTTGGTTTTTTAAAACATGTGAGAGAAAAGTTGAGAAAAAAATATATAGAAACTTCATCCTTAGACACATCATCTTCACCAACTTCGGTTTGCTTGTCACAGAATGACCACTTACAGCAGAATTATAACCCATTGTCTTTTAATCAGCCATCAATGATGTTCAAAGACACTAGTCAAGATAGAGAAGCTCAGCCATCAATGAGCTTAAACAAGATTTGGCTCGTAGGTTTGGTATAGAGGGACAGCTGGAGGACTGACAGAGGATAGGCTGGAAACTCGTGTACTTGGATCATGAGAATGACGTTCTGCTAGTGGGGGATGATCCTTGGGAGTAAGTTCTCTATTTCATTAGTTAATAGAGCTCATTTATATTCGTGCATTTTAATCCGAAGGAGTGGTAATACTAGAAAAGGTGGAATAAGAAACAATCAGATTCTGAAGGAATTATGAGGTGGGATCAATTCAAGGTAATGATGCGGGAAAGTATCTAACATGATGTGGTCATTTGCATTGAAGACCGTCTGATGCACCAATAAAAAAAAGTGGTTAGATTTAGATTGAAGAAGGGATGAGAGTAGAGGAAGCCCAAGAACAGCATAGGTTAACATGGGGAGAAAACACATGATTTCATTTGATTTAACAGAGTATGCCTTTAGCAGAGCCAAATGGCAATGGGGGATTTCTGTATCCAAGCTGAAATAGTTGGGATTTAAGGAATTTATGAGTTGGGTAATAGTCAATTTTGTTGATTTGTTGTCAATCTTTGGGGGCACTGTTGGAGAGAGTAAAATTGCAGATAGCCTGAACATCGTGCTCATGTCTGATGGTATATTTGTACTTTGGCAAACTTCTATTTACTTCAAGCTTTCCTGAGTAGTTGAGTTTGATCTAGAAAATGGATCAATGTGGTGTGTGTTGCACCAGTACATTGAAATGTGGCATGATGTTAGAATACAATAAACAATCTCAAATAAAATATCAGTTTGCTTTTTCCATTAGTAAAAAGTGGATTAATAAACATTTTATTTAAAATGCAACTCTCTGTTCTATTATATTTCGATTTGTTACTTTTAATATATTTTACTTCTCAAAATGATTCTGAAGGAGAGTGATTCTTTTGATTGTTAGTTATGTTGTGGGAATGAGAGTAAACAATGATTTGGAATATGTTATTTGGACCATAAATAACTAGGCTACTAGCATTTTTCTGTACCCTGCTTTGTCTAATGCTGCAGTTTGAATAGCATGGAACTATTGCTTACTCTTATTAAGAATAGCTTTGATTGTATATCTGATTCTAGCAACAAGTTGACTTCATTCTAGCTTCATTTGATTTGGACAATAAATATCATTTTATTTATTGGTGAGAAAGCATGATTTTTCATTTGGTTCTTATTTAATTTTTTATCTCTACATGTATATTTTGTTTGTTTAATGTTACAGTATAACCTCATTATGTTATTTTCTCTTGAAATGAATGCTGATGTTTTGACTTAGCAGGTGAATTTAGGTTAAAAGATGAGTACTCTGGATGCAACTCGAGCAGAACTTGCTCTTGTAATTTTGTATTTGAACAAAGCTGAAGCTAGGGACAAGATATGCAGGGCAATACAATATGGTTTGAAATTTTGGAGTGATGGACAGCCTGGTACTGCCCAAAATGTTGACAAATCAACCAGCTTGGCACGGAAAGTTTTCCATCTTTTCTTTAACAATCTTCTGGTTCTGTTTGTCTTTCTAAGCATTGTGTTTGTTGCACTCCAAAAATGCATTATTATCCACTTTCTTGTTGCTTGATCAAATAAGTGTGGACTGGAGAGAGTTCAGAGCAGGTCTCTTTGCTCGGGAACAGGTGATGTTCTGTATGGCTTGTACAGCTTTAATTTTCCTAAATAAAGGTATAACCAATGTGTAATTGTCTCCATGGTAATCATGAATTATTATTCTCTCCCGCACATGAATTTTAATTCCGCAAAGGATTGTAACCCAACTCTCCCCACAATTTTGCAATGGACATGGAACAAGTAATTAACCAGGGACAAGTCTGGGTGGGGATTTAAAAGGTCTATTCCAGAAGAAATAATAGCTTTCCCTTTATTTGGTTGATAGAGGCTCTATAGCATATCAAGATTTGAATATCCAACACTCTAGTTCATACTTTATCTTCAAGATCCATGAAGTTGATGTATGGGGATGTAAGGAATTTCTTGCATAGGTGATGAAGAAAGAACAAAATAGAAATTTTGATATATATATTTATGAACTTAAATCGGTGTTTGTGATGAAAAAGGTTATAGATGTCATAGGTGAATTAAGAATTTAATGAATAAAAAATATCTTACAGATTGCAGATATAACTAGTGACCCATTGAATCCACAATAAGCAGTGACATACCATTTTAATACCCAAATATTGTTGTTCCTTTTCTCTTGAAGGTGATGATGTGAAGGAAAAAAAGCCGGATCCATCAATATACCAAACAACTGTGAAGGTAGATAAAAGAAATTTAAATTTTTGTGTGCAAGCTACTTATTTCTATATTTACTTGGCAACTGTCATCATCTGATCTTTAAGCTTTTGTACCTCTCAGAGGCTAGGAGTGTCAGAGAAAGATTGTTTGGTGGTGGAGGATAGTGTTACTGGGTTGCAGGTAGATTTTGTTTCTGTGAGATTATTAGTTAATCTTTATACTTGGATTAAAGAGTTTCAAGAGCATGAATAAAACTGAAAAAAAAAAAAAAGAAGAAGAAGAAAAGTTTGCGCAGTTGTGTCTTCGAGAGACATAGGGTTATGCCACGCAACTTTTGCAAGATAAAGGATGTTTATGTTCTGTCTGTTAGCAAAAGCAATTTGTGGAATCTTATGGGAAAACTTAGGGATTATTCTGTTGTAAATAATCTTAGATTCACAGCATACTGGAAACTTAGGCTTTACTGTACAATACAGTGGAACTGCTATTATATGCGCCAACTCGTCCAGTCGTATTCTGATGGATGATGGCTGTTGGAACTGTTGTATGTGCTGCACTTTGGCCAGAGTATATTGCATGTGAGCAGAATGATGAGCGCTATAATGAATTGTCACCAAAGGTTTTAATATCCTCCATTTTTGAATCTTGAAGTTTACATATAAGTTTCTTTAATTGGAATGCTTGTTGCAGATGTCTTGATATGCATCATAGTTAACTTGTGTTGAAATTACTCGATTTTTTAACTTTTTAAATATTGTGTAATATATAATGATTAATGGGACTCAGCATTTGAGATGGACTCTCTTTTTTCATTGGCTAGGCTTTTGAAGCTGGGGCAACAAAAGATGATCAAGGGAAGGAAGTCCTTGATATTAGTGAAAAGGGTGTTGTAGGTTTTTTCATGTGAGACTAGTACTGGATGTGCTAAAAAGCCAAAGAAAGGTGTTCCTGGCACACCATGGGTTTGGAGGCAAATTGATTAACCCTCTTAGATATAGTCTGAGGGGAATGTGAATATTATTTTCTTCATAGATAGCTTATATTTAGACTGTGTTAAATAATAAAAAGTCTGTATCATTACCAGTTGCTATCCTTCACAAAATATTGTGCCACTTCATTTAATGAGTATAGATTTCAGTATTATTCTGATGTTTATTAATATGAATTTCAACCAGCCTGTAAAGTTCCATGTGATGGTTGTGGAAAATTTTGTTTTTAATTACTTTTTCAGTTTTCAATATCACATCAATTTATGCATATTTCTTCATATGCGGTCTATATGAACAAGTTCGTATATTAGAATTTATATAAATTCACATCATATGGTAGTTTGATTTAGGTAATGACTTCTGGTCATTTTTTCACCTGTTGCAGGGCTTCCTCATGTAAGGTGTATGGTGCTGTCCCGCCCCCGCACCAGTTATTGGTTGGTGTTCAGAGTTCTGGGAATGAGCTAAATGTAAAAACAAGTTCAAATGCTTGTTTGACATCATTGGCTGGAAGCTCCACACCAACTCCATTAGTTTCCTCTTTTGACTTTGTGAACAGTGATTTATCGGCTTGGTGTTTCTCATGCGATGCATATTTGGATGCTCAAGCGATTTTGCAACTCCACCCTGCTTATGAAACTACATATATACTGAAATTTGGCTAGGCCCCCTCCATTTCCAACCACAGATAATCAAGCAGAAGCTTCAACTTATGCAATTAAGTTTCAACATGGCACATTAGATTTGTAGGTTCTACTATTGAGTCCTTATTTTTGTTCTTCTCATTTTGGAAATTGGGAAGGATGTTGGGTTCTGGTTGGTTGTTAAGAAAAAACCAGTTGTCACAACCATTGTTAAAAAATTATCCTTGAAATAGTTAAGGAAAACTGATTTTGTTTTATACAATACCAAAGAGAGTTATACAAGACATTCAGATGATTTCCTATATTAATTGATTTCAAATGACTGTTATTATTTACAATAGTAACACTGAAAATCAAACAAAAACATCACTTGATGGTTTCTGGTATTTATGTTAATGTCATCCCTCACCAAAATCTGGAGTTCCTTTCTGCATTTCAGCTTGCCCCACCTTGCATCAACTCTCTTACAGGGAAATATTGGTTGATTAAGGCTGTTGAAACACAAAAAAATTACAAATTAGCACAAACAAAACCAACTTGCATGTTGAGCAACACCCATTCTGGTTTGTGAGAAACTTGGTTTCGTTCATCAAATCAAAAATCTGGATTGATTTGATAAAATGCATCATTCATAGGATTATATTGGGATTTAAGTAACAAGGTTACCAACACCTTTCAACCTCACTTCTGCTAGTGACACAATTTATTCTGCACTGAATCCATTCTAAATGACAAATGCAGCCTCTAATTCTATGGCAACAACGAACAAAAATAGGAAGAACTTCATTTCAATATGCCATGCAGTGCCTCCTCCCTCGGCCATTTCTTCTATTAGTGTTCTGAAAATGGCTCAACTTGAATATAGTAGCAGGAAGTAGGAACACAAAGACATGCCACCAATATGGGGTCAAGAATTCTATTACCAGGAAATAGTCGTTTCACAATATTCCTACACCATTGGAGGGGCTTACCATAGAGAATAAGATGGATAACTGAAGATATGAATGCATGATCAGTTGAGCTTGAAATTACCCTGTATGTCAAATTTTGCTAGTTACACCAACACTTTTAACCACAAGGCTATGGGGCACTGCAACCAGTTTGGTGGGTGTTTGTGTAGGTAAGGGGGTTGAGTGGGGGTTTGGGATGTTGGATGGGGGGATGGGGTAGGGATATTGTACCTTAGAACTTCTTTGAAGTGATCTGCACATTCCTTGCATGGGTACATACGAGATAATATTGCCATCTGCATGCCAAATGCAATTATGTCAGTTTTCTTAATACAGAATAGGAACAATGCTTCAGCTGAACCATAAAATTCTGCTTCTACTTTCTTCCTAGATTGTGAATTGTGAATTGTCGTACAAACACACACACACACACACACACGTGTGTGTGTATAACAACCACTGACATTATTGTAACAGCTTACTGTTATAACTCCCTTGAATGACTATAGGAATTCAAATTCACAAATAGCTTTTGTAGTGACAATAAAAATTCAAATTCAAATTCAAAAATAGTTTTTCTCTCTTTAGTTATAGCTGAAACCAATAGCTTCTTTGGCCACTTCCCTTCATATTTAATAACTTTTTCCTCATCAAATTCCCAAATGGATTCATTTTCACAACAGGATGCAAAGATACATAATACAAGACATGCACAAGACACCTAACTTCGCCTCATAAACTTCATATTTAACTTAATTCACAAAGGAAGGCCCGAGGCTTGGGAAAGGTAGACCTCAACTTTAGCTAAGGTAGTACCTGAGGTCCCTTAAGGTAGTACCTAAGGGCCATTAAGGTAGTACCTGAGGTCCCTTAAGGTAGTACCTAAGGGCCATTAAGGTAGTACCTAAGGGCTCTTAAGGTAGTACTTAAGGTACAGTCCCAAAAAACCATTGGTGGACCACTTTAGCACACAAGAGAACCACATAATGGCATGGTCTAAGGGTCACAAAGGAAGACCCGAGGCTTGGGAGAGGTAGAGTTCAAGTTTAGCTAAGGTAGTACCTAGGGTCCCTTAAGGTAGTACCTAAGGGTCATTAAGATAGTACCTAAGGGCTCTTAAGGTGTACCAAAGGTACAATACCAAAAAACCATTGGTGGACCACTTGAGCACGCAAGAGAACCACATAATGGCATGGTCTAAGGGTCACAAAGGAAGACTCGAGGCTTGGGAGATGCAGAGTTCAAGTTTAGCTAAGGTAGTACCTAGGGTCCCTTAAGGTAGTACCTAAAGGCCACTAAGGTAGTACTTAAGGTATAGTCCCAAAAAACCATTGGTGGACCACATGAGCACTCAAGAGAAGCACATAATGGCATGGTTTAAGGGTCACAAAGGAAGACCCGAGGCTTGGGAGAAGTTGAGTTGAGGTTTAGCTAAGGTAGTACCTAGGGGCCCTTAAGGTAGTACCTAAAGGCCACTAAGGTAGTACCTAAAGGCCACTAAGGTAGTACCTAAAGGCCATTAAGGTAGTACCTAAGGAACAGTAGCAAAAAACCATTGGTGGACCACTTGAGGACTTAAGAGAAGCATATAATGGCATGGTTTAAGGGTCACAAAGGAAGACCCGAGGCTTAGGAGAGGTTGAGTTCAAGTTTAACTAAGGTAGTACCTAGGGTCCCTTAAGGTAGTACCTGAAGGCCATTAAGGTAGTACCTAAAGGCCATTAAGGTAGTACCTAAGGAACAGTAGCAAAAATCCATTGGTGGACCACTTGAGGATTCAAGAGAAGCATATAATGGCATGGTCTAAGGGTCACAAAGAAAGACTCGAGGTTTGGGAGAGGTAGAGTTGAAGCTTAGCTAAGGTAGTGATTCATGCCCAATTGGTGTCTCAGTTGATTCGGGTCCAGCTGGTGCTCCTTGGTTGAGGGACTAATCAACAAAATTTATACCTATAACACCATACACTAGGGTAGCAAATAAAAAGCTACTATAGTATAGTGGCTCTAGGATCGTCCATTGGGAAAGAGTGACAAGATATCAATGATACCAATTCCAAGTGAATTGGTCTTGTTTCATTTCATGGTTAGCTTAAGAAGTAAAACACAAACTTTGGTTGGTGATGGTTTAGACTTAAACTAGTTAACTTAACAGAAGTTTGGAATAACTTAGGAAGAAAAACATTCCTTGAAGAATTAGGTTCACTAGGGTGGTTCCTCATACAAAATACATAGCTCCGGTCAGATGGTTCCTTTCCTCACGTTAGAGATTCAACGTATAGTTAATTCTCTAGCTGGTGTGGTACAGATTCATCCTTCAATTGGATTTCACTTTAATTCTCTCACTGATTCAACTTGCAATGGTTTAAGCCTCTCACTAAACCTTAACCATTCAAGGTGATCCTTAACCTTGGATTACCCGTCAAAAGCTCGCAAGAGATAACTAATGGATGTCTCCTAGGAGTCCAAAAGCTTATCAAGTGTTGGCTATTCTAGAAAATCCTACCCTAAAGTCACCTACCAGAGGCTCGCAAGGGGTAAACTAGTGCATTTCCATGGTTGGAAATCACTTGCCTTACCAAGTGTTGGCCCAGGTGACTCCAAGATGTTTTAAGTTAACTAAAAACATTGAAATCACTAAAGGATTTCACTTCCTCTTCATTACTAGCTAAAACCACAAAACTTTGCATTTTTGCACTTGGAACCTTCCCCGGCAACCTTAGCTCCAAGGAATTAGAGGTTTAGTTACTCATTCTCTGGGGAAAACTTCTCAGAGAATTCATAACTTAATAAGAAAAATAATACAAAGTAAGAAGGTAAGGCAGTAGAAGGAAATGAACTTTACTTGCTTACCAAACTTTTACAGAAGGAACTCCTCTCCTAGAACAGGCTCCCGAGAGGTTTATATATGAACATAATATAAAACTAATTGTTATAAAGATATTTAGTCTTTTTACTAACTTAAAAGCTAAGGAAACTTGTAATTGGAGGTTTACAAGGAGTATTTTGGGATTTAGACAACAAAAATCTAATAGAAAATATCTCCCAATGTCGGTAGCAACTGTCGGAAGTCTTCAGGAAGCATTTCGCAGGAGGAAAATGGTGTCTGCGAAATTTCGCAAACACCCATGAGGGCTGCGAAATATTTTCGCAACACCAAGCCATCTCTGAAGGCTTGCGAAGTTGGCTTCCATCTTGATGTTCCAAGCTTCCCTCTCGTGTCATAAATTGGGCATCGTCAGAAGGAGAAGCATTCTACTGTACCAAAATGCTGCGAAATTACTTCGCAACAAAAGGGTGATTTCGCAGCACTTTGGAGTGATCTGCTTGTAACAGCTGCAACTTCCTCATTTCAACTCCAAATCGCACACCGTTTGAAGCATTGGATTGTTGAATTCCTGAGCTTTGAAATGGTATATAGCATGCATCATTTGGACTTCAGGAAGTGCCCCAAAAGTGGCTGCTACAACTGTCATCAAGAATATGCTCCATGGTTGATCCTCTTTGCTTTTTCTCCTTGCAATCCGGATTCACTCTTGGCACATGACTTCTAAGCTTTGCCCAAGATTCCTCATAGCTCTCCTCAATATTGACTTGATTTGGTGATCAAAATACTAACAAAAACACCAAAACTTGCACAAAATGAGTAAAATTGCTTTCAAGGACCCATAACATGCCAATTGAGTTAAAAGGCCTAAACTACTACTCAAAAGTGGTTAAAAGGATTGATTATAGGCTAATCAAATAGCACTTTTTGAGTAGTAATCAGGTAGTACCTAGGGTCCCTTAAGGTAGTACCTAAGGAACAGTAGCAAAAAACCATTGGTGGACCACTTAAGGACCCAAGAGAAGCATATAATGGCATGGTCTAAGGGTCATAAAAGAAGACCCGAGGCTTGGGAGAGGTAGAGTTGAAGCTTGGCTAAGGTAGTGCCTAGGGTCCCTTAAGGTAGTACCTAAGGAACAGTAGCAAAAAAACCATTGGTGGACCACTTGAGGACTCAAGAGAAGCATATAATGGCATGGTCTAAGGGTCACAAAGGAAGACCCGAGGCTTGGGAGAGGTTGAGTTCAAGTTTAGCTAAGGTAGTGCCTAGGGTCCCTTAAGGTAGTACTTAAAGGCCACTAAGGTAGTACCTATGGTACAGTCCATAAAAAGCACTTGTGGACCACTTGAGCACTGGAGAGAAGCACATAAGGGGATGGTGTAAGCGTAGGAGAGGAAGGCCCAAGGCTTTGGAGAGGTTGAGTTGAGGTTTAGCTAAGGTAGTACCTAGGGGCCCTTAAGGTAGTACCTAAAGGCCACTAAGGTAGTACCTCAAGGCCACTAAGGTAGTATGATTCGCGTATGTAAATCCAGTCGGGTCATTTAATCAAAAACATTTATAAAACCTATGACCTCATACTAGTGTAGCAAAGCTACTATAGTATAGTGGCTCTAGGGTCGAACTCTGGGATGGGTTTTCATTCTACCAGTGATATACTCATGATTATGAATTGAATTTAATGATTTCCTTTATCAAAAACTTAGAGTTTAAAAGAAAATAAAATTTGTTTTGAAAGTGTTTGAAACTAAATTAACATAAACTAATTAAAAATGGAAGAAAGAAAGTCTCCCGGAGCTCAGGATTGCTAGGATCAAGTTTAGAATGCAAAGTGGAAAATTCCGGATTTTTCTCCTCGCATTGGGGATTTAACCTATAGTTATTTCCCGAACTGGTATAGGTTTAACAATGAAGATTTAATCCATAAAAATCAATAGAAATGGTAGTCAAGGTCCATTAATGGCTTTAGACACTATGGGTCTTCACCTTGAACCACTTTCCAATGGCTCGTACATGATAACTAATGGACTGATATGGATCTAGCAATAAGCATCCACAGAGACCTGAAGCTTACCATGTATTGGCCATTCAAAGTGATTCTAAGGGATTTAAAGCAAAACTTTGGATTTAAAAGCCATTTATGAACTTCAACTACCTGTATTTAAGGCACGAGCGTTTTCCACCTTGCATCTGGACTTTTCACCTAGCTTCCATCACTCCAAGAAACCAAAAGTTTAGCCTCTCATCCTCTGAGAAAACATCCTCAGAGGTTGTTTGGCTTCCAAGAAAAAGAAAATAGTAAAGAGAAAAGGGAAAACGAGAGAACTCTGTATATTTTTCTAAGTGTAAAACATAACACTCGTCGTCATCCAAGAGGTGATTTCCACCCCTTATATAGTTTTTACAAAAGCAAAGCTTGTGATTGGCTTGTTACAAGGAAAAGAAAGGAAATTACATCAAAAAATACAAAAGAAAATATCTAAAGTAGAGTCGGCAAAAACAGAAGAAAATTCGCACCACGCATGGGGTGTGCGAATTTTCGCACACCTGAGGGGGGTGTGCGAGTTTCGCACACCATTCACACAGCTAAGGGGGTGTGCGAATTTCGCACACCATTCGCACACCTGGAGCAGTTGTCTTCCGAAGGCCATATCTTCCTCGTTTCAGCTCCAAATCATACACGGTTTGAAGCGTTGGATTCTTGACTTCCTGAGCTTTGAAATGGTATATAGAATGTAGAAAATGGACTTCGGGAAGTGCTCCAAAAGTGCCAACGAAGACTACAACTGCTGTCATCTGTTTTCCTCCTTGCTTCTCTTTGCTTTTCGTTGCTTCTCTTTGCTTTGCTTTGCTTTTCTCCTTTGGTTGGCTTGTCTTAATGATCCAAAAAGATGTCAAAACACTAAAACTAGCCAAAAATATGATTAGAAGTCATTGCTAGGTCCTTAACATGCCCATTGGAATAAAGATGGAGAATTACTACACAAAAGTGCTTAAAACATAATGACTTAAGGGTGTAAAATAGCACTTTTTGGGTAGTAATCACTCCCCCCAACTGACACATTGCTAGTCCCTGAGCAATGAAGGAGAGAAAGAGAAAGAAAAATAGATAATATAATAATTTACAAAATCATGCTGATCACTCCAAAAAAAAATAATCAAGTGGCATGACTGGATCAAACTCTCACATGGCAAGTCAAGGATATAAAACTCAATCATCAACAAGAGTTATCAAATAACTTACCTATCACAACTTGCAAAGAGCGGGCATTATGCAAATTTGAGTATCAAAATAATTTCCACTTCCAAAGGATCAATTCTTAATCTTCCACAAAAATCTAAGTGTTAAGGTGCTTAGTTTCCAGTTATAGTATGTCAAACTATATTCTCCCCCCCAACTAAGGTTTTTCTCTAACTTTAGCAACTCTAACTCATATATAAAAGGCTAAGAACGCACCTTTTTTTTTTTTTTTTAGGTACTCCACCCATCCACCCATGTAACGAGCAGTGAGGTCGGTGAACTCCCAACCAGTAAAGGCTTAGGGCACCAGGCTTTAAAGATTTTCACCATATACCCCTCGGGCCTTGCTCGGGTTTCAAAGCAAGTGAAGCAAAAATTATTTTCATAAGACACATTGGCCTTTTATAAGGTGTCCCAACACTAATAGAATGAGGTCAATGGCACCAAGTCGAAAATTTCCTAAGTTTAGGGGGGTGAGAAAGTTTTCCATCTTATAACTGGAATCTAATGTGTTCAATGTGTGAAAAGATTAGAGTGGAAGACTTAAGATTGAAAAAAAAAGAAGCTTCAACAATTTATCAACTTTAATAAGCATAATACAAACTCTGAGACTATGGCAATAAGATAAGAATTTAATTTCTCCCATTTACTTTTGAGAATTTATCTTTGAGAAAACAAAGAGAGTTTGCAAAAAATTTGTTAGCAAAATAACTTAACAAAAAAAATTCAACAAATTACTTCCTCAACTCTCCCCCCAACTAGGATGAACATTGTCCCCAATGTTCCAAAAGCAAGCGATAAAATAAGGGAGGAAGTGATACCTCCTGATAGTAAGGGACTCTGAATGAACAGGAGAAACCACATGTTGCATAAGAAAAGAAAAATCATAAGAGTGATGAAAAGAGGAAATAAAATGGAATAGCTAAAATACACAAAAAGAGAATATGTCTATATAAACTGAGAAAGTACAATATACAAAATAAACATGGAATACATCCAATCCCAGTATAAAAGTGGTCCAAAATATATAAGACATCCAAAAACGTAGCATATAGATACAAAAAAGGAGAGGAGTGATCGTATGATCAAGTAGTAGGCTCCTCTGGTGGATAGGAGGGGTCCTCTGCTGCAACTGTGGAAGGAACCGCTACAGGTGGAGCTGGTGGTGAAAGACCGAGGTGCTGCTGAATCTCACGGAGAATGAGAGTCTGCTGGTCCTGCTGAAGCTGGAAGTGGTCCATCCGCTCCATAATGGTCGTCTGAGTAGTGGTCAAAGTCTGGAAAGAAGTGAGCAAGGCATGATACTCTGGACCAGGGATAGTAATGGGCGGCTCTGATGTAGGAGGAACAACAGGTGGGGCATCAGATGATGCTGCCTCCGGTACTAGCTGTGGAGGGTCTGAAGTGGACGGAGTAGGAGGGACTTCCCTTGGCTCGGGAAGTTCTGGGGACTGGCGATGGAGCCATATCTGAGTCCATTGGTCAAGAAAAAAGCTCTCTCGACAATGGCGGCGGGGCTCTGAACGAGGGTCTGTAGGAAAACCCATATGCGCCAAAACATGGCATAGCAGCCGAGGGAAAAGTAAAGGAATGGAGTCTGCCCTCGCAAGACGCCGCGTATGCACCTTCTCCTCAAAATGGAGGAGAGCGGCCATAATCAAATAATGGGGGCCAAAATAGTAGCCCTCAGAGATACGGAATAATGCCTCCATAATGGCCCCTCGTCTCTGCACTTTATGCTGAAGAGGAAAAAGATTGGCGCGAAGCACCACATCAACTAGGAGCATCTCTGGGGGAAGCTCTCTCCTCAAAATGGTCCTCTGGGAAGATGTCTCTCGAGATAGGATGCGAACC
>JBAPGN010001380.1:0-23378 GCA_037355405.1 Vitis amurensis | reverse complement strand
TCTACCCCCTCGGAGGAATTTACTGGATGTCCGGAGGTCTTGAGAAAACTCCATAGGAGCGCTGGAATCTCCTCACATCTGCGATCAGAATGTTACGGCGTGTTGAACGCTTATAGGTGTGAATGTCATGAGGCTCAGAGATGGTAGCCTATACAATGCTGCCTTCAAGGAACTAATAAAAAAAAGCGGGGCGACTGTGTTTAGGGTACCCACTCATCTCGTAAAATCTCAGCCGGCATGAATAGGCTCTAGGTCCGAATCATCCCCAACTCAACATATGGACATGATCGTTAGTCTCATCAAAGTCAAGAAATGAAATACCATAGCTGGGGAGAATCTGCAAATGCGTAACAGTATGCTCCAGGTAACGGGCGTTTCAGTGCGTCACACTCGGCTGGCCCCAAGCGTACACAACCTTGGTCTATCAGTCGCTGAATAAGACGTGCCTCAGAGCAGCACTGCATCGATCCGGTCTCATATCCCCAGGCCCCTATGATAAGCACATTGCAATCCATCACTGAACTGAGGGACGTAGAGGATTGAAGGGGGCGGTCTGGAGTGAGTGCAGTCAACAAACCCAGCGCCTGTGAGCTTCTGAAGAGCCTGGATCAAACGGCTGCCTATTGTGAAAACTGTCTCGCATTCTCAAAGCAAAGGTGCAGAGGTCTGTTGAGCTAGGCCTGGGGTATGAAGGGTGCGGGCCTCGGAGTGAATGTGCATGCGTAGCATGGCTGTTCCTAGTGGCCCGTGTATGAAATAGGGAGGCCTCTCATGCCCCTGAGCCCGCATAGTAAAGGTAGAGCCAATGGCTGAGCCCTGATATGTCTGACAAAGTCCGGGCGAGGTGCCCATGGCCTGAACTGCTAAGGTGTGTAAGACGAATGAGTCTCGAGGAGCTGCGGGGACCGGCTAATGACGCCTAGGAGGCCTTTGACTAGATGAACTGATAACACTAAC
Organism: Vitis amurensis; assembly: GCA_037355405.1. Classification (NCBI taxonomy): domain Eukaryota; kingdom Viridiplantae; phylum Streptophyta; class Magnoliopsida; order Vitales; family Vitaceae; genus Vitis; species Vitis amurensis. The sequence continues at coordinate 22,421 of JBAPGN010001380.1, read as the reverse complement.
ATCTGTCGACCTCTGTCCTATGAATGGTTTCTTCCCCTTAACATCACTAGGGGAAGAATCTGCCCATAAACCTCTCGAGATGCCGTTCTCGACATCATACAAAGCCATAACCAGAGACCCAAAATCTGCGAACGGGACCCCGACCACAATGTTCTGGCGATCATTCGGCTGTAGGCTCCTCAAAACCATCTGAATTTGGTCTCTCTGCTGATGGTATAATCCACTATCTCAGCTATCTTCCCGCGCCAGTGGGAAATGAAAGAAGAAACAGACTCCTCTGCCCTCTGTCTCAGAGCCTCGAGCTCTCTCCTCGATACATCTATGACAGTGTTAAATGAAAACTGTCGTAGGAACTCTAGGTCAAGTCATCCATGTACGGCGTCTCGCAGGACTCCAGAGATGCAAACCAGCGCTGAGCCGCCCCACTCAAGAGACATGGGGAAAAGAGTGATCATCTGAGGCTCGTCCAGTCCATGAGCCCTCATCCGGTGCCTATACAGTCGGGAGATGGATGCGTGGACAACTAAACCAGTGTACCTTTCAATATCAGGCATCCTGAACTAGCCCGGCAAGCTGGCTACCGCATACCCTCCAAATCATCCCAAACAGCAGATCCATCAAACAGTCTCAGCTGCCTCACGCCTGCACCCCGATGCGGGTCTATGCGCGCATGCGCGTCATCAACGACTGTGGCCTGTGTGACTACGGTGAGCGATCTCAAAATTGCCTGTGTACGTAGATAGGGTGAGGCCTGATGCACGAAGGAACGGGGTAGGGGTGGTGGAGGTGGGATGGAGTCATACGACATTCCATCCTGAACTGCTGGTGTCTACCCTGCTTGACCATCGATCTCCTGCCCTGAGCTAGCCAAGCCTCCCTGGATAGAAGCCCATGGCGGCCCATTGAACTGATTTCGAAAGCAGTGACGACCTGCTGATCCATATCTGGTGTATCTGAAACCGCGAACTAATCCTGCCCTCTACTCTAATCCACGAAACTATACCCAGACTGAGAGTAAAAATCCTGATCCTAAAAGTACCTCCTCCTCTGCTCTAATCCACAAAGGTATATCAAGACGAGAAACCAAAGTCTGATCCTGGAAAGCACGAAAAACGAATAAGGATATGGCTCGGGGAATGTATAGAAGAACAGATAATCTGAACAGGAACAAGCAAAGCATCCAAGTGAAGATGAGCGGTCCGACCGTACTCAAACTCGTCCTAATCTCAGTGCACTCTCAACTGGAGACTAAACAGAGGGAAAACCGGATCTGAACTGTAACTAAAGAGGCTTTGAAGGCCCTCAGATGCACCCACGTGTAGGGAGGGAGTCCTAATCGGAGGATCTATGGCTCAACCTACATGGTCAAGGTGGCTCTAAACGGATATGGGTGGACTTTAAAGGATCCCTAGCAGAAGCGATCGTACCCTCCGGCGATACGCAACCCTCTGCACGTCTCCGAAGAGACGGGGCGCTTCCATGCAAGGTGGTCATCACCTCTACACATGCACTACCTCGACATCCCAGGGGGTTTCCTATGGTGAAATCTCTCAAAATCTCAACGCTCAATGGTCGACTAAAGTGTACAGTGAATGGTGTGGATGCATCCGAAAACCCTATGAATCTAAAATAGAAAATGAAACACACTGGCCACACAAATATCCATGAAACCTAGCTCCGAGCTATATAGGTCTTCAACGATCGGACTCCTCCCGACATTAGTGTGCTGGTCACCTCCAGAATGCTCCCAAACATCAGTATAGCCAGTCGCCAGACCCTATTCCTAACCTCTATCCCGGTCAGAGTACAAACACACACAAGGCCTCACACTTGCGAAAGTGAGAACCGAAATGAAGGAAATGACCGAAACTAGAGGGTTGGAGATAAGAAGATAGATGTGCTACACACATAGACAAGTGACATACAATCACGCAGAGGAGGGCGACAGTCATGCAACACGCAATTAGGCAAAGCCCAGATATATCATCATGTACACACAAGATAAGCGAGAATACAACAATCAAGATGAATAGTGATACAAAAATCATGCTCAAAGACGATCAAAATAGTATACAAGTAAGAGAATCAACATGTCAAGCTGAGTGATATACAATGGTGAGTGTATGCATGTGAAGTGATCAGAGCAAACATGCCAAAATCGGAATCAATACACTAAGCAATGAAATAAGATTCAATCATCAATAATCCAGCATGTCAAAATCTTAAATGAATATGACATCTAAGCATGCATCAAGAAATCCTCAATGTGCAATCAAGATATGAGCATCCACTGATTGTCCAATCGAATACCACGTTTGCTTCATTCTAAGTTCAAGCTTGACCCTCTAAAAATCCCTAATGGAGTCGCCATTTTGTGGACCCCATATTTTGCTGCTCAATGCGTTTCCCACTCGAATGGCGAGCTCGATTTTTATTTTGAAAAATGATTTAATTGGTTAAAAAAAATGACTTGGAGTCGCCACTTATTTTTGTTTTATTTTTAAAGGGTAAACAAAATAAGAAAGAAAAACCCTAAGTGTGACTCCTTATTTTGGAAAAGGTGGTCTGCAATAAATCGGATCGGGTTCGGGGGTCAGGTTACTTATCGGGAAGGTACGGTACAGACCGTAGCACCCCTCTAAGTCCCTAAAGTCGGGTTTCTACTAATAAAATGAAGCTGACATGGCAATCAATGGGAAAATAATGGATACTCAAATCGAAACATGCACATATGAGAAACAGAATATGTATAGAAAATAACCAGAATATGAGCGGATGCGTACCTGGGTAGCAAACGGCAACGCGCTATCATGGAACAGAGTTAGTGAACAATTAAAGAATAATCTCATGCATGTCATAGAGCAAAATAAATCAATCATGTATGATAATCAAGTCAGTCAAATCTCATATGTCGGGCCCCCACCAAAGCCCGTTTTATCTTGTCTGAATCAATTCCGATAACTCCATTGTTCGGAATTATAGAAAGTGATTCCTTGCTTATTTCAAAACATTTTAAAAATAGAGGAAGTATGAAAATTGCTTGCCAGAAATAAAAGTGGCAGCAAAGCTTTATTAAAAATGTGATTTTGGAACCTAAAGAAACTCTAAGGATGAAGTAGAAGGTTGAACGTCGGCCGGACAGAATTCCGGATGTGAGATATCCGAAGAAGGTGGAACGTCGGCGGAGAAGAATTCCAGATGTGAGGCATCCAGATAAGGTAGAACGGTGGCCGGACAGAATTCCGGATGTGAGGCATCTGGGTGGAATGTCGGCGGAGAAGAATTCCGGATGGAATGGCGGCGGAGAAGAATTCCGGATGTGAGATACCCGGATGGAATGTCAACGGGGAAGAATTCCGGATGTGAGACATCCGGATAAGGTAGAACATTGGCCGGACAGAATTCCGGATGTGAGACATCTGGGTGGAATGAGTGAGAATTTCCGTCCGGGTGGGATGTCGGCGGAGAAGAATTCCGGACATGATACATCTGGATAAGGCAGAACGTTGGCCGAACAGATTTCCAGATGTGAGACATCCGGGTGGAATGTCGACGGGGAAGAATTTCGGATGCTTCCTACATCATCTTGAGACATCACCTCCCGGTATGAGATGTGTGGGGGTTTACGCATGATGAAGATAAACGGGAATAGGAGTGGAGTGATGGATGGGGACGTAGGCATGTTGGATAAAACAATGAATAATAAACGAAAATGGGTATGAGGATGCTGACGAGGTGAGCTTTGCTGCCATGACAACTACTCCAGACTTTCTAGGATCTCTTTCTAGCAGGGATGAGAAAATGGATGCGTACCATGGACGGATATCAAGAAACAGGGGAAGTAGAGAAACAAAGCGTGAAAGAAGACGAATAAATAAAGAAAAATCTCAGAAAATCCATTTCATGAATCATCCATGAATCTTCTGAGCAGGTGGTTAAACCATATCAAATGCAACCACCCTCATGATCTCAAGCATTTCATAATCACAGTAGGGTCAGAGCAAGTTAAGGTGGACAATGACAAACACAAATGCAGGGTCATACTTCAACAAGCAGACTGGTGGCCTTCATTATCCACCCCAAACAGATCAATGAGTATTCAAATGTCAATAAAAGATATAGAAGATTGATAAACATATCTGGAAATCCCTTTCTCTGTTGAATATTTGAGGCTTCCAACTCACTGTTTCATATTTCGTGGGTGCTATGCTCAAAAGTCCTTCTCAAACGACCATGGATGCACCTCTCACTCCCTCCATAGCTTCTCCAATATCTCCTCTCTCCACCAAGTCTCTCCCTAATGCTCTCGTTCGCTCACCCTTGGCAATGGAAAACCCCTCAGTGAAAATCTCCCCTCCTCCTTTTTCGGATTTTGCCTTCCCAACAATCTCTGCCGCAGCCACCTTTTTTCTCTGCCTCACTCCTTCTGCAGCCACCTTTTCTCTGACCCACTCCTTCTGCAGCCACCTTTCCTTCTCTCTCATTCGCACCCCTTGACGGCATGCGGGACCCCCCTCCAGAAAGTTCCTCCACGTGTCAAAGTTCTACTGCAGCTTCAAAAAGCGAGGTTGGTTCCTTATGGCCACTAAGGATGTGACACGTGGCCCGCTGGGATAGTGACACCTGACTAAAAATGTGATCTGCAAAAACAAATAGAGAAAAAGTGACCCATGCCTAAATGGGGGTCTACACCATCGTTTTTTTTTTTTCAAATTTTTTTTTTGCTTTTAAAACATTTTTTTTTGCTTTTAAAACTTTTTAAAATTATTCTTAATTATTTTTTAATTATTTATAAGCTTTGATAACATTTTGGTTTTTTTATTAACCTTTTGATTATTATCCATCTTTGTCACATAAGAATGATAAAATGCTATACTACATGTGATGTTTTATTTTAAGAGAAAGTATACAAATTAAATAATGATGCTATACTAATAGTGCGTTTGATAGTGATTCTAGAAAGCATTTATAGTGTTTTTAACATTTGGAAATTTTTTATTTTTCAAATGTTAGAAAGATTATAAACACTTCTTAGAATTACTGTCAAACGCATGTCAGGAAGAAACTCGAAAATTCTAAGGTGTCCGTCCATATTTGCTGCTGCAAGTTTTGAATTTTCTAAGGTTTAATGAGAACGCACCATAATGAAGTCAACCCTCATTCACATCACATGGGCACCGGGCACACACAGGAAGAAAAATAAACCCTTCTTTCTTCTCTTTTCCTTCTATGCATGATTGTCAATATGCCATGCTCACAACTCACAACCGCTAATCATGATGTAATTCATCCTTAAACCAACAACTTTTCCCTTCTTAAAGTGCTTATTCATAAAGTGCTTCTTAAATCATATTAAGAGGGTGGTTTGGGAGTGATTGTGAAGGAGTCGGAAATGATTTTTATGAGAAGTGTCCAACAAGTTTTTAAAAATTATTTTAGAAGTTATTTAAAGTGATTTCTGAATAATTTTTTGGTAAGTAATTCTTAATGTCATAAAAAATAGAGAATGCGATGATGAGAATGTGTTCAAGCACGTGGGAATAGAAATAAGAATAAGAATTAACATCATAATGAAAATTTGATTACTAAAAAATCCGTTCAAATGCCCCAAGGATAAAGAATGGAACAAAAGAAGAAGAAAAAAAAAAAAAATTTATCACGATATACATGATTCTTGAAAATTAGTAAGGAAAATGAATGTAAAGAAAAATTGTTTTTTTGGAATCAAATGTACCCTAACTTGTTTCACATAACCTCAATCATAAAATTGTTGACCAAGAACAAACTTCTTGAGCTAAAAAGGAAAAGCAATCCCTAGTGTTGCTTTGCACCCCATATAATTAGTCAATCTTAAAAATTGAATAATCAAAAATATCTTTCCTGAGAGAGTGGAAAGACAAATGCACCGTCTGCTAAAACCTATCCAACCATCCTACTGTCTTTTAGAAATTCTTCCAAGCACCAAATTAAAGAGTCAACCCATGTGTATTAATGAAAGTGGTGGGACATGGATTCAGACTTCAGAGACAGAAAAAAAAAAAAAAAGAACAGTTGGTTACATTATAAGCAGCAAACCAAATATATAATAATTAGAGTCGGATGCTAAACCTGCACCTTTGTTTCTTTTTAATTCAGAGGAGATATTTTTTTTTATGCATATAAGCACTGCCAAATCATTAGAGTCGCATGTCAAATAAATAAGAAAACAAAGTCTAAATGGCTATTGGATATGCCTAATGGTCCTCTGAGCTTTTGATTATGTATTGAAATAGAAGTCAAGTAACTTTTACAATTAATAATCTCAATGACAAGTACCACTAGTCCCTTAAGGTCCGTTGAAATCATAGGGCTCCTGCAACTATTTGGGCCTCTTCAACTTTGATAGTGGTCTCTCCTGCAAAATGTATTTGAGAGTCTATTTCACAGTGCTTTTTAAAAACATTTTTAAAATTTGCAAAGTACTTTGATAAGTTGAAAAATATGTTTTCTAAAGAAATATTTAATATATGATTCTTCTAAAAACTTTTTCAAAGTAAACATTTCAACTAAAAGTACTAGTGGTGGATTTTAGTTGACAGAGGAGGAGTAAATGAGGGTCCATGAGGCTGATGCTTTAGTTGAGGAAGAGCACATGCCTTATGGTCTAGGCTTCCCTGATATTTATATTAGTAATCTAGGCTACATCTTTGGCTTGGCCTTATGACTCTTATCTCTATTGTGGTGCGGAGTTGAATTAAACTTTGTTTCAGTCTAGATTGGGTCACATATTTCTCCTAACATATATGGGGAATCAAGAGGCTGTTAACAGTGAGTTTAATATTCGTATCCTAAATACTGCAGAGTGCAGATGCTTTAAGCCTGTTCAAAAGTGATAATGGAAGTGTTAGGACTAAAAGCACTCTGACCATGATCATTCCCAAATTGGGCCCTTAAGGAATCCATGCGGCTGTAGTGATTCAAAAATTTCCAAGGCTTGAGAGTCGTGCACAATCATATTGCTTTGCTTTACGGGAAAAATCTCAAAGACTCGACTGGTCATTTCTGACCTAAAACCGGGGGACCAGTGGACCACAAAACATTGAAATAAATGCACAAAAAAACAATGCACAAAGTCAGGAACAGGCCATACATTGTATGCAGAACGTGCTGACTTTTGTGAAATACTTGTTCCATTCACTTGAGTCTGACCTACCAACCCTCATAATTGGGTAATTCAAGCTACAAAACAACATGCCTTGTTTCCCATGCTTTCAAAACTGAAACAGAACAGCCATAAAAGCCTAACTCTACCATTGAAGATATTCCTATCCAACCCTCTTATAGTAATAAATATCTAGCCTCTGCTCTTCCAAAACTCTCCAGAAATTCTCAGGATATTTTTGCAAACTACTACAAAAAGGCAGAAGGAAAAAAAAAAGAGAAACTAGTTATAAAGAACTAAAAGAGCTTAAAGTTGACTATCTTCTTTCCAAGATTTGAACTCAGCTGCCTTTTTCAGCCATAGGAACTACACTTCATTTTTGCTACTTTTTGTTATTTAAGCCTATGTGAAACCCTCTTTTTTAATCCCCAAAGATGGAGGCAGGACAAGACTTTCAAGAGGTTTGTGAATGTAGAGTATTCCCATCCACTAGGAAGACGATCCACTCATATTACTTGAAAACCTAGACCTGTCCTTTTCACAACCTATTCTCAAAATTACCTCCAAGCCCTTTCTGAAGGGGTAATATTATAAATGTTTTTTATCTGTACTTTAGGAACTAGTTGACATGCAAGTTTTTAATATTGTATATTAATGGTCAAGAATATAAATAATATCTTCCATTCTCATGCCATGACAACCCAGAGTGACTTTCTCCAACAAAGATGTGGCCAAACAACAATATGACAAGACCATAAGGATGGATGAATTAGTATGAGACAAGCCCTCCTAACCAACATAGTTCCTTTGGGATGGAAATGGCCACCAAGCACTGAACCAAATTGATCATATGCCAGCCCAAGGAGTTCGAGGGGGACTATCTTTTGTTTCAGGTAGTGAAAGGTACTGAAGTAGCCTTAAACTTCCTAGGTAAGAAGAGTGTGGGACTATCTTAACTAAATTTCTGCTGAGAAAGTCTTCAAAATTGATTACATGGATGTTACAGGAAAGGATCAAAATCAGGACCTGTGAAAAAAAAAAAAAAAAAAATGAAGTTTGGTTCATACCAGTTTGCTTTCAGAGTATCAAATGTTGTTCTGATGCGTATTCCCAGAGCAATGCCATCTCCTACCTCCTATTCACAAAGGAAAAGAAGGCCCTAAATCCATTGCCTCAACTTGATGATATCTCAAATGGAGCTAATAGATACAGAATAGTAGAAGCAGTTGTCTAATAGGCAGAAGGAGACTAAAAGCAAACATGCATCCGTTACTAAAAAGGATGAGTGAGGGAAACACCTGGTTCAATTGCTTCACATATTCTTTCAAGATTTGATTGTAAGGGATGATTCAGACTACCGTTATCAAGCACATGTATTCATTTAAAGATCAATCTAGTGAAGACACTGATAATGCTCCCAGTGCCAGTAGCCTTGCTTCTTCCATGTGAAGGTCTAGTAGTGGAACCAGGAAGGGGAGAGCACACTAAAAGAAAAAACATGGTTTCTCCTGTGTTCTGTGATTCCCATATAACATTTATTCCTGTTGAACTAGAGCTGAAATTCTCCTTTAGGAGAATGCATAATCAGTTCTAAAATTTAGGCAGAACTTATTTTTACATCCTTATACCTTAACTCTTATTTCTTCGATTCGAAGAACATGATAAGATCTATTTAACATATCTTAAAATGTCTTTAAGTTAAAAGGTAAACCCGTAGAGAAAAATAAGTAAATAAATAAAGCAATTCAATGAATTTCATATTGTAGATCACATAGAAAATGATCTTGCCTTTTAATTTGTGATATTTAATAGAAACCTTCTTCCCCCTTGAATCAGTCCAAATTAACTAAACTTCATTTTCAAAGCATTTGGCCCTAATTTTCTGCATTCCTTCCATAAAGCTTTCCTGCATGAATATCAAATAGTTCTGAAAAAGGATGTTGGCATCTAAATCCTTTTTAAATGAAAATTTCCAAAGTTACTTTGGAAATAAAATACTAGAAATATTAAAATATCTGAATTTGTTTGAAAACAAAGGGCTCAAATTTTAGGGGATGACAAGCTGAACTATTTCCACAAATTCATCTTCAATATTGTAGCAACCATACTTGATCCACGTTTTTCCAGCTACCGTGATTAATCTTCATATTTGAACATATGCTGGAGAATTTATCACTATGAAATCAACAGAAAACAAACAGAATTTGCATTATAACAGTTTTGACATTTTTTTTTTATATCACTTGAATTCTAAGTATAGATTATATTATGTGTAATGTATTAGTACTATCATTTGAGTACTAATGTTTCAACTTCTTTCTAAAGAAAATTCTCCACATTCTTCTAAATGTTTTTTAAAAAGATAAAAAAAAAAAAAAAAAGACATTCAATTAGGGTTCCTCTAATATAGCGGATATAACTAAATGCAAGGAAAACCCCATTGCTTAAACTGGGGTAATCCAAGTGGGATTGTAAGTCCTGTTACAGAACTATGACCTTAAAGCAGATTGGGAGAACAGTGTGAAGGAAAAAGGGATTATGTAGCTAACTGAATGATTAAGGTAAGTATTTCTGGATTAATTTTATTTGAGTGGCCTATCCAATCTATCAAGCTCAGTGCCCATTTCCTGAGTCCACTTGAAGGCCAAGATTCGCATTAATGAACTGCGTTAATTGCATAACAGACGATGGGCATGGTTTGTGCAGCATCCAGTGACAATCTGCTTCATATAAGCTGCTGAGAGTTCTGAGGTCTGATATCTTGATGGACAAAGAATCTACACTCAAACCAGTCATGATATTTTTATCAATATAGAACACAAAACCAAGTACTTGAAACCCATGAACTAGTCCGCATCTCTATGGCCAATAGTCTCCAGTTTGCTGACTTTTGAAGAAATTGGTCTGCCATATGTCATCTGGATGTTGCTGTTAAAATCTATAGACACATGTTACTGTTCACTCCTCAGATGCAGAGATCCCCCCTGTTTGTAAATTGAGACAAGGCTTATAACCAGCATCTTTCATCTCCATAGCCAATTTTTCTAACATTTGATATATTTCAGCACACTGAGGGTGCTTATGATCCCTAGACATAAAGCAGTTCACATGCCCTGCAACCTCAACCCAACTGCAGCCAGCCTCCTTCATCAAACCTTTTTGCCGCATCTCTTTTCTCACCCGATCAACATTGTCCCAGTTTCCTTCTGCTGCATATATATTTGACAACAAAACATGATAGCCAGTCAAACTGCTTCCTTTCTCCATTTCAAGCAATTTGTTGGCAACAACTTTACCCAATTCAAATTCTCCATGAATTCGGCAGGCCCCAAGAAGTGATCCCCAATTCCGAATGTATTACCCTCTTCCCCCAGTCCTTTAACAAATTCGTAAGGCTTCCACCACCCGCCCAACCCTCCCTAACATGTCTGCAAGCACAACAGTAATGCTCAGCAGAAGGCTGAATTTTATATTCCTCTTTCCATTGACTGAAATATTCTAAGACCTTCATCTACCAACCCAGCATAACTACAAGCAGACAAGATTGCAACAAAGGTAACAGAATCAGGTTTAATTCCAGATCCCAGCATTGCGTGAAAGAGAGAGAGAGCTCTCTCACCCATTCCATGTTGACCATAACTCAATATCATGGTGGTGTAAGTGACTGAATTTTTTTTCAAAGGGTTTCAGCAAACACATTTTCTGCATAGGCGATTGCACCTGATTTTGAGTACATGTCTAGTAGAGCAGTTCCCACAAAGACATTTCGGTTGAGGAAGCAGCGAATGGCAAAGCCATAGATTTGCTTACCCAAACCAATAGTTCCCATTGGATTGCAGGCTGGGAGAATTGATGCTAAGGTCACAGCATTGGGTCTTACATTTTGCTCTATCATCTTCCTGAATACAGCAAAACCCTCTTCACTCAGCCCATTTTGAGTGTAACCAGCAATCATGGCATTCCATGTGGCTTCGTCTCTATCATAATCACTGTTTTTCTCAAAAAGTTGCTGGGCGGTAGTAATTAAACCTGATTTTGCATACATGTCTATAAGGTAACTGTCCATTCCCTCGAATTGAATTCCATGTCGAATGAGGTAAGCATGGGCTTGCTTGCCTATTTCCTGGCTTCTAAGGTTTGACGCTAATGAAAGCAAAGCAGTTAATGTTACAGAATCAACCATAAATCCTTGGCTTCTGCATCTCAAACACAAGCATTAACCCTTCATCATCCAGCCCATTCTGCACAAAAGCAGAAACCATGGTATTCCATGTAACAACATCGCTTTCCAACATGTTACTGAAAACCTTGAACGATGTCCCAATAGAACCGCACCTTGAGTACATGACAATGATTGCATTCAGTATAACAACTTGTAATATTGTTGAACTCTTGAGTATATATGCATGTAGCTGTCGGCCCAAATCCAACCACTGCAATTGTGAAATTGCAGTTAAAGCAGAGAGAAAAAGTTACATCATCAAGAACAAACTGCTCTGACTCCATAACTTGAACAAAAAGATTAATTGCTTCAATGGGGGCAATTATTCTTGCACATACCCGCCAATCATAGTGTTCCAAACCTCTGTATTCCTCTCTAAACAACAGTCAAAAATCTCCCAAGCAAAATCAACACAACCAAGCTCGGCATACATGAAAATAGCTGAACTCACAACAAAAAAATCATCCACATAATCACTACCCAGTTTTAACGACCAAACCATAAAGAACATTAGCATTATCATAATCATTTCATCCTCCAAACAGCAGGGAAAACATTAACAAAGCTAACTGGGGTCGGCCTAATTCCCATTCTCATCATTGTCCTAAACATCTTTAACGCCTCTACGAGTCTTTCAGTTTTAACATACCAAGAAATCATAGTGTTCCAAGCAACCACATTCCTCTTACGCATTGTGTCAAACACTCTGCGCACTAAATCACAATTATTAAAATCATAAGCAGTACCCAGATAAGGCACTTCAGTCAAACAAGTAGAGTACATATTGAGGAGAGAATTATAAACAATTCTACTAGAACCGAAGTGGGAACGGAGAACGTGGCAGTGGAGGGCTTTACCGAGCTTGAGAGAGCGAGCTTGGGCGCAAGCCTTGAGGGTGGAAGAGAAGGTGTAGTCCAAAAGCCTGATATCTGTCTATCTTAGTTTATGGAGAGTTAGTCCAAAATCCAATTAATTGGGATCAAATTGTATGTTGAATCATAGGCCATTTTACTTTCTCTCTTCTTCCTTGTCTTCAAATTGATAAATGGTAGTTTTTTCCATTCATACTTTCATTCATTCATGTACAGAGAATATATAGAGGGTAATCACCATTCTAAGAATGGGAAGGAATGATACAAGGAAATAATGATTTAAGGGAATAAGAACTAATATCCTAATATCTCAACTTTCCTAATATCTCAATATTCCTAATACCTCAATATTCTTAATATCTCAACTTTCCTAATATTTAAACATTCTTAATATCTCAACACTAAATAATATAAGGAAAGAATGATATACGGAAAACATTCCTAATATCTCAACACTCCCCCTCAAGTTGGTGCATAGATGTCACACATGCCCAACTTGTCTAAAAATTTTGAGAACACTTGACTTGAGACAGCTTTGGTGAGGATATCGGCCAATTGATCTTCTGATCGAATCTTAGGCAATTCCACAATCTTATCATCCAACTTTTCCTTAATGAAGAATCTATCCACCTCGACATGCTTTGTACGATCATGTTGTACTGGATTATGAGCAATGTCACATGCGGCTTTATTGTCACAAAACAATCGGATTGGTTGCCTAGATAGGTAACCTAAATCCTGTAAGAGAAGTCTTAGCCATAATGCCTCACAAAGTCCTAGAGCCATACCTCTAAATTCTGCTTCTGCACTTGAACGAGCGACGACATTCTGCTTCTTACTTTTCCATGTCACAAGATTACCACCTACAAAGGTAAAGTAACCAGATGTAGTTCGTCCTATCATCCACTGCACCGGCCCAATTAAGCATCAGTATAGTACTTCTATACTCTGATGATTAACATTTTGTAGCGAACAAAAATTCCCTTCCCAGGAGCATTCTTCAAATACCTCAAAATACGCATAACTGCATTCATATGTTGCTCTCTAGGATTATGCATGTATTGGACTCACTACACTCAATGCATAAGAAAGATCTGGTCTTGTATGAGCTAAGTCATTAATCTCCCCACAAGTCTCTAGTATCTTCCCTTATCGGTTGATACTTGATTAGGCTCAACACACAATTTAGACTTCTTCTATTGGTGTATTAACAGGTTGACATCCCCGACATTCCAGTCTCCTGTAAAAGATCTAAAGGCATACTTTCTTTGAGACAGAAAAATTCCTTCACTTGATCGAGAAACTTCAAATCCCAAGAAAGTATTTCAGAGGACCTAGAATCTTTCAATTCGAATTCTCTAGAAAGATAATTTTGCAGAGCTTTTTCTTTCTTCATGATCATTTCCTGTAACTACCATGTCATCCACATATACGATGAGTGCGGTAATCTTACCATGTTGCTTATTTAGGACAAAGTATGATCTGAATTATTTGACGATAGCCAAAAGCTCTCATTGACTTGTGAACCTTTCAAACCATGCTCTCGGGGATTGCTTCAAACCATACAATGACTTCTTCAATTTGCACACCTTCTGACATTGCTTTTCTGACACCATGCATCCTGTGGAAGATCCATATATACTTCTTCAGATAACTTGCCATGCAGAAAGGCATTTTTCACATCGAACGTTGTAATGGCCAATCTAGGTTTCGCAGCTAAAGACAATAATACCTTCAACTGTGTTGATTCTTAGCTACAGGTGCAAATGTCTCTGTGAGTCAATTCCATAAGTTTGAGTGTACCCTTTGCTACCAGTCTTTGCTTTAAATCGTTTAATACTACCCATCTGCCTGTACTTTCACAGTATAGATCTAACGACACCCAACTGCTTCTTTCCTGGTGGACATTCACGGTTCCAGTTTCATTCTTCTGCAATGATTTCATTCTTCATTCATGGCTGCTTTCCACCTGACAGCTAAGGCTTCCTGCTACACTGTTAGTAATAGCTACAATAGATAATTGATTTACAATACTTAATTGATCAGACAAACGATGTTAGACACATGTTGCTCATGGGATATTTGGACTTTGGTAAACAATTCAGGTTCATATGTGGGTTTAGGAATACCTCTATTATGACGGTGGGTAACCGTTTCATGAATGGATCAGGTTCCAAATTAAGAAACTTCAACAGAGCGACGATTGGTTTGGTATTTCAGTGAAGACATCTTCGGACCCAAAATTGTGACCACTCATATCCAACTCCACCACTCTTGGTCACTATTCAGATTGTCCAGATTCATTTCTCCTTAGAGATATATAATCATAATCGAGAGTCTGAATTTCCTATGGTACTCCCCCTGAAGTTCAGACTTAGATTGAAAATACATCAAATCTCATGAAACACCACATCCATTGTAATATACATTTGTCGAGTTGGAGGATGTAACATCGATATCCCTTTTGTGCAATGCATATCCACAAACACACATGCAATGCATGGGAAGTTAACTTGGTGCGGTTGTGTTTGTGTAGATGCACAATGCCACACAACCAAAAACACGAGGAGGTAGATTGGGACAGTTGGGGCAACTACGACATAGTAAGAGCTTGGAGAGGTGTTTGGAAGTTAATTGAGGCTGGGAAGGTACCCGATTTGATCAAGGTATGGCGGCAGATGTGATTGCTCTCCCAATAAGATATCGGTGTTTTTGGCTGTATCAAGAAGCACGACACCTCTTAAACAAAGTGCCGATTTTTCCGGTTCAGCGACTCCATTTTGCTGGGGTGATTGAACAAGTTAGTCTGAGAATGATGTCATGTCCTTCCAAATACTTTGAAGATCAGACTTTGATATTCTCTACCATTTATCACTACGCAGAACCCGAACTTATGATGATTGAGTTTCAATCATTTTATGAAATTTTTGAAACATAAGGTTCACTTCATCTTTGGTCTTCATCAAGCTAATCATGTCATTCTGGTACAATCATCAATAAAAGTAAACAAACCAACGTGAGCTCTCAAAGTTGGACTTGGATGGGCCCCAAACATCATAATGATTAACCATAAAAGAAACAGACTTTTGTTCAATATTAACGGAAACCGAAACACGATGGCTTTGAGCCAATTCACAAATATCACAACGAAACCAGAAATATCAATCTTTGCAAACACTAGAAACATTTTTTAAATAACCAAAGGAGCATGTCCCAGGACATCTTAGCCACAACCAAATTCAGACTTTTCTTC
Organism: Vitis amurensis; assembly: GCA_037355405.1. Lineage (NCBI taxonomy): Eukaryota > Viridiplantae > Streptophyta > Magnoliopsida > Vitales > Vitaceae > Vitis > Vitis amurensis. The sequence goes on along the minus strand of JBAPGN010001380.1, from coordinate 6,933 downwards.
TCCCCCTTCAATCATCTGCCATCAAGGCTTGTGCAACTTATTTGAATCCTTTGACTGACAGGTCAAGTAATTAGAGTTTTCCCCGCTAATACCACAACATCGTCTGGTCTTGTTTGGAATCCTTAATCACACAAAATTCAGGCTAAAAAATGAAACAATACAATAAGGCGCGGTGATTGAGAAACTGGACAAAAGATTGTAATCTAAAGATGGAACAACTAAAAAAGAATCCAAATTCAAAATATCAGTAAGATTCTAAGATCTTCCCAATGACTGGGGTTGTGTGTTATATTGGCTGTTGCGAAACAATTTTTTGTGAGGAAGTCTAAGGGTGAAATCTGTGTCTAAATAAAAAATCATATCATCTATAGCACCAGAATCAATTTATCCATGCACTATAATAACAGGTGTAAAAGTATTTAAAAACTACCACCATGATCTGTACGCGGCTACTAATTAGAGGCTTTCTCAGCAACATTAGCCTCTTGTTTTTATTCGCAACAGTTGCAATCGAGGTTTTCTTGAAATCCTTTCTTCCGTTGATCACGATTATTATCATAATAACAACGAGTGTTGATAGGCCTAAACGTGATCAAAGGGTCCATGGTTCAAACCCTCAGTCCTCATTGTTTTCCTGTCATACTAAGAGTCGTTGCTTTGAAATCTGTGGATTTATCCAGATTGGTGGGATCAACTTATTGCAGTGTGCATTGAAGTGGACTTATCAATATTAGGGCTTGTCTTAGGATGGATGATCGCTGTCGGATACATAGCGGACAAAAATATCCAGATTTCAGTTCCATGGCTTGTACCATCTTCAAAATTGAAAATGGTAGTTTTTTCCATTCATACTTTCTTCGTTCATGTACAGAAGAAATTAATAGAGGGTAATCACATTCTAAGAATGGAAGGCAATGAACAAGGAAAAAATGATATAAGGAAATAACAACTAAGTATCCTAATATCCTATATCTCAAACTTTCCTAATATCTCAATATTCCTAATATCTCAATATTCTTAATATCTCAACTTTCCTAATATTTAAACATTCCTAATATCTCCACACTAAATAATATAAGGAAAGAATGATATACGAAAATCATTCCTAATATCTCAACACCTTGAACTGCTGTCCACACAATATTCTTATTTTTTTGGATTTTCTTGGAAGTAAACTGGTGTTCCTTGATAGATAGGAATGAGACTCATGAGTGGGCCAATGTTTCATTGGATTGAGTTTGTTCATACTTTGTTGAGTATTTGGCATAGGCTTAATTATAGTTAATCATAGTTACCATGCAAAACCTTCTTTAGCCATAAGCTCTAAACAGGGATACATGTTCTATTAAATTCTTTGGATGTGAGGTTTTGTTTTCCATGTCCTCTACCCTTATGAACTTGAATTCTAAAAATATTTGGGTTGCTCTTGGAAGTGATGCTTTATGGTTGTAAGCCCTAAATAGGTAATATGGGATGTCAACTTTGGGCTATGTTACATGGATTTGGGTCTGGGTTCTGGTATGATATGCGTAATGGTTTGATTCCCCCTCAGATGTCCCAATTTAGGAATTCAGTACTTGACTGGAAAGGATCTTAATAAGCTATGTGGTAAGAAATTAAATTTGGTATGCTGATACAGGTTAGCTTATTCACTGTTTGGTGCATCCATAATTCATAATATCAGGTTTTATTGATGCAAGTTGAGAACTTTGTTTGTCAAAAACAAAGAAATATGTGTGTGTTGTGGGCACACGCAACGCATGCGGGAGAATTTAGCGGCCCCCACATTGTATTTTATAAGGGATTCACAAATTGATGCAACAAGTGTATACCACATATATGTATGCTTAGTCTGTACTAATTGAATTCTAGGAGATGACATCTACTCTTCTTAATGGAAATCGACCAAAGAGAGGGGGGTAAAAGGTTAGGGGAAAAGAGATACCTTGCTTCTTCCCATTTTGAGAGGGAAAGTTCGAAGTTAGATGCGTTCGATTAACTACGATTTGCTTTGCCATCCATGTAAGGGAAAGGGAGGGGTGTCGGAATTAGGGAAGGTTTTGGCTTGGGCTTAGGAAGCTTTAATGCCCAATAGTGATTTCTTTTTTGGGTTCCAGTAGGGGTTCTTTTTTCTCTTGCATCTCAGTTACTTTTGTGGTTGTTTGTTGTTAGGGTGGTGGGGTTTTCTTCTCTTTTCTCCTACTTGCCGATTGGCCCTAATTGCATACTCCGTGTGTACTTTGTTGTGCCTTTCGGCAAGTGCTTTTAATGTATCTTGCTTATTTACCCATAAAAAAAGAATCACATCTACTCTTCTTGATTTATATACACATATATTGTATGCTTAGCTCTTTAACTTATTGAATTTCAGGAAGAATGACATCTACTCTTCTTGATTTTATGAATGATTACATTAACATAGTAACCCTCTCTGGCTTCTGATACTAACCAGGTATACTTTTTTTGAACTTGTTGTCTAAAGGAGTTAACATAAGTATTGAACATCATTTTGGCTCCTTTAGTCTGAAATTTCAAAAAACAGAAGAGAAAAAGGAAAGACTGAAAGAAAATGAGGCATCTCTCATCGTGCGACATGGAATTAGTGTAGATGAAAAGGGGAAGGGAAGGAGATGTAGCGTAGTTTTTTCACCTATAATTGGGGAAAAATTGTGTGTGTATGTGTGCACATGCATGTATGCATGTGAAAAGACATGAAGATGAAAGAAGGGGTTAGAGTGAGATGAAGAAGAAATTAGGGACTAAGTTAAGATGAAGAAGATGAAGGGGAAGGGGAAGGGGAAGAGAGATGTGGCCATCAGTTACTTTCTTAAGGTGTTGTTTGCTTGCCTAAAATTTAAACTAAAAAAATGTGGAGATGAAAGTAGTTATTGGAAGAGAATCACAGCTATGGGTCTCTCACCCATGGTCTGTCTCTAGCTGCCCAAAAAAAGGATAAAAGAAATGAGATCAGGGATTAGGTGAGATGAAGATGAAATTGTTATTTTTTTTTTTATCAGTTCTTGTAAGTTTTGGAAGGATTTGTTGCCCTTCTTTGTTAACGCTAATAAATTTTGAATAAAAAAACAAAAGGGTAAAAAGGTACGAGAGAGACCCATGTTGTGGGTTGAGTTTTCATGGTAGTGAGTTTAATGTTGTGTATTAAGCTTTGAATTAGGATTAGTTAGGATTGAATTAAGCATTAATTTGAAATGGATTTGGGTTACTTATAAAATTATATATATATATATATATATATATATATTTGAAGTGGATTTGGGTTGATTTGAAATTAATTATTATTCATATTAGTTTTAAGTTAATTTAAATTTATTTTGGACTTAGCAAACCCAGTATTCTAAAAAAATGGTTGATGTCACCAAAAGTGTTAACGAGAGCCATGCGAGCCCTGATCAAGGGGATTGTCATGGTTGGTTGACTTGGTAGATGTCAGGTAATATTACAAACCAGAGGGTACCGCTTTGAATTTTAGAAGCCTCAGGAGGTTATAGGTGTAGGTGTAAGGTTCCCTTTATTTTATTACTTATATTAGATTTAAATAGTTTAGCTTTATTTTTTGATCCATAATTTAAGCTATTCATGGATTTATTTCTTTAAAATTTATTATTTTATTATAAAAAGAGCACTAGCATGGATTTCAAATTAAGTACATGTGACCACATAAGAATAGCAAATGGCTAGTGCCAATATTTCCCCATTTGTCAACAAAACTCAATTTTAGTTCCCCTGTTTTTCATTCACTACCCCATAAAAATCCACTCTTTTCTTTCTCTAATCCCTAGGCAAATCTACTTTCCAAAAGCTCCTTTACTTTGGTGGTTGCAATAAAAAAATTAATTTAAAATCAATCAATTGTTAAGAATAAGAGACAAATACTTGACAAGGGTTCTTCTCTCAATCCAAAGTCTAAAAAGTTTTTATGTTTGTTGTCTGTGGTTGGAAGGAAAGGGGTGTATAGATGATGTTCCTCTTAACTCTTTTTAGTTTTCTAGATAGTTGCCAAATACAAGAAAAAGGCTTTGTAAGGTGGGTGGCTTTGTTCTTTTATTATTGTAACTATTGGTTTATTGTGGTGTCTGGTTGTGGTTAGCTGTATATGTTTTGAATAGCATGGGTTGCTATTTTGGTATCTATAAAAAAAAAATAAAAATGACAAGGGTCCCATGTATATGCCCATGTCATGTCCCCTTATTTCACTTGATGTACATGATACACATGCAAGTATGAGATCCTTGTTGGACACGGTCTCTTTGTTACTTTTGGATCTAGGTTAGCCAGACATGACAGTTACACTTTGCAAAGTATGAGAATCCTTCTTGGACCACATTTCTCTTAATTTTGGATCCATTGGTGGATTTTTAATTGATTTTTTTTTTTTAGTTCAACACAAAAGGAAGACTTTGTTATGGATTTATGATATATTTAGTCTCGTTAGAGATAAAATGGAAACATAGAAAGCAAGTTTTTGATATAAGAAGTGGATTGAGAAAAAGTATGAGGAAATTAAAAACTGATTTGCAGGGTGTTGGTTGGTATTGGGTTATTGACATTATTTATTTTTTTTATCAAAAGAAATTTGTATTATTGAATTTACAAAGTCTAATAGAATTTAGATCCATTACCGATTCAATTTATGTAAATTATCAAAATAAATAAAAATATAAATAGCATAAATCACCTACCTGAATGCCACTAGTTTAAGATTGGATAATAAATTTAAAAGTAAACTGAAAAACTAAATAAATAAATTGATCAAAGAGATAAATACACAACTTTATGTAATATTTAACCATATCCAATATACACGCATATAAAAGTTGTGCTTCCTATAAATAAGTTTATGTAATTCAAAAATTTAATTAGCAATAATTGTTATAGAAATCTATATATAACATATGTCCATAGTAAAAAATGAAATTTCTAAGAAATAAAAACATGACTGAAAAACACATTGTTTTTTTAAAGGCCTCTAGCCCTTAAAATGAGTATGGCTGTATTCGTAGAAATTGATATTATGCTGTGCATGAGAAAAAAGTAATATATACCGTAAACTAAGGTATGGTTCCTATTTAAAAATATTCCTAGCCCCAATTCGATATTCAATTATCCATACCCATTGTGAAGAATCATTTTCACCCAAGTTGTATTTATAAAGACTTAAGAATGAAGAATCAGTACCCACACATGAAATCCAGTGTAGCACAGCGTGGTTGCCTTTGTTGCGCGTGTGTGTTAAATATTCTATTGCTATTAATTGTTGGCATGAATGATGATATCAATAAGATGAAGAACTATAGGCTCACGTGGGCAAAGTTTGCATCTATTGAGAAAACACACTTTCTTTTAAATCTTTTTCCTATATCTATTTTCTTTTTCTTTTTCAATTAACAGCCTTTTTGTATGATTTTGATTTGTTTAGTATCTTTTGTTTGATGGTTACATATAAGCTGACTGTGATCATTCTTTTTTTTTTCTTTTCTGGGATGATTTTGATTTGTTTAATCACTTTCATATGATATTTACATACAGGATTAAATGTGATCATTCCCTTGGTAGACATGATGCCTTCTGCATATTTTTTGACTTCATTACTGCTATTGCCATGCACATGTTTTCCCTCCTTTTCTTGTATCAATTCAACCTGAAGAAAAATGCTGATCTTCTGGATGTAAGCCCTTGTGTTGTTGTGGGTTTTATTATTATTTTTTTTTCCTTTTTTATTCTTCATGTCTTTGGGTGAATATTTTATATAAGAATTATCGTCTTCATCTTTGTATTTACACAATTTCAAATTCTGTTGCAGATGAAGATAACCCTTCAAAGCTAGCCAAAGTCGAGGTCCCACCAACTAATGTTGTTGGTGTGATGCCTCCTGGATCAGTGGGCATGGGGTTTCCGCCGCAATCAACATTTGGTGCAATACCACCAATGTATGCTTTCTTTGCTCAGTTTCTTAAGCTTTTTCCACCTCACTAGCATTATTCTATACAACAAAAGATGTCACATTATATGCCTATAAAAAAAACTGTTAAACCATACATGGTACAGTCAATGACTCTCAATCTCCAGTTAGACTGAAACTTCTGGTTCTTGAAATGACCTTGTTAGCAGTTATGTTGAAAATGAGCTAAGAAAAATGTGGTTTTGCCTTTTGAGGTCTTTTTAATGGGCATTCTCAAAAGTTCAAGAGAGTTGAAATGGTTTTGTACTACCTTATCTTCTCATGCGTTTGCATGTGTAATGCTGTCTGTTCAAAATGCAAAATGACCTGATGAGAGATTGCTTATTGAATTTTATGTGTCTGTTGCAGTTACAATCCTGCAGTTGCAGTCCCTCCTGGTTGGCCGGTTCCTCGTCCACAGCCTTGGTTCCCACAGCATCCAGCAGTTCCTGTTCCTCCTGCTGCACCCTTAGGACTGGCACAAAGGCCTTTGTTTCCCATACAAAATGTAACACCTCCTCTGCCATCTGCTACACTTCAACCTTCATTTCAAACTACACCACCTGGACCTCTCTCATCTAGTCCTACTCCTGTATCTCAGCCCTTATTTCCTGTTGTTGGTACTGCAAGTATTCCTAGTCAAAATTCACAAGTTACTGCAGCTGCATTGTCGGCCCCCATTACATCAAGCACCCCTTCAGAACTCAATAACCCTTCATACTCCAGTATTAACACATCTATGGTAAATGGCTACCATGCTCCAAGTATTCAAGGTCTGCACTTCTCTCTTCTAACAGGTTTCAAAATTTTGCAAGCCCTTTGTATTCCAGGTAGTGTAGTATGGCAATATATTGCTACTTAAAGAGCAGTTTTTTGTGCCTGCAAATGCTTGTTGACATTGAGACGGTAATTGTTTTCCCTGAATGCTATCCCATATATACATTAATTTTTGGATGCCTATCTCTCTTCTGGTA
>JBAPGN010001379.1:0-23412 GCA_037355405.1 Vitis amurensis | reverse complement strand
AAATTTGGGCACAATCAAGTAATTTTACTCGATTAGTTTCTACCCAAACGATATATATCCCCATTTAAAAAAAGGATAAGACACTTTTTGTATATTTTGTTTATTTATTAAAAAAAAGGGAAAATTTGGGATAAGATCACATCCACAAATTTAGGTGGCAATTAGATTACACTTATGAAATCCCAATATAACGAAGTCCCATTAGTAGATGAATTCATATAGAGACATGTAGATAAAAAAAACACCTGCTCTCTTTTTTCTATTATCTTCTTTCTTCCTTCAACACCTCCACTAATAACAATGGCGGCCGGCATCTGGTTGGGTCCCAGAGATGATGGTGACAATCATCCAAGCAAGCTGACTCGATTTGATTACATAACTTGTGTGTTTGCATCCATGGGCGGCTTGATGTTTGGATACGATATCGGTATCTCTGGTACACATGCAGAACAAATTTTAACTTTCTTCCTCTTTGCATATGCCTTCAACTTGTGGTCAGTTTTTATTCTCATGCTGTATTTTCTAACGTGTTCTTTGGGGATAAATTAACTGTAGGTGGAGTAACTCTATGGCAGATTTCTTGAGAAAGTTCTTTCCAACCATTGTTCAAAAGAGACCTTAGAGGAGGTCTGTAACCAGTACTGCAAATTCAATAGCCGATACTCTAACCTGTTCACATTCGTCTCTAGTATTGGCAAGCGCTGGCCTTCATCATTGATGCGCATGCGCGACCAGAAGGTTTGGCGCGAAAAATTATCTATGCTTATCGCTGGCTTATGTTTTCTTGGCTGGTGCGGTTTAATGTTCTTGCATGCAAGTTTGGATGCTTATAGATTGTCGGCGTTGTTGGCCTTGGAGTTGGGCGTTTGCAATTTCAGGTATATATTCAAACCCTAAATCTATATATTCAGCATGCTTGCCTACCCATTTTATGCAATTTTTTTGAGAATCCAACAATTATCTAATTTTTCTCTGTCAAAACGGTTTTTTGCATTCATATTTTCATTGATTCATTGGACCATGTGCACAACATTTGATTTCAATTTCCATAGTCTGTGGCCAATCTATCGTATCAGATAATGGGCTCCCTACAAAACACCGTGTGCTTCTCAACAATCTGTTCAGTTATCTATCACCTTGGCATTTTGATAGCCATGTTGGTTAAACTTACTTCCCAACAGTCAAGATTCATGGTGGATGGGGATGGCGCGTCAGCTTGGGCGGAGCTGCAGTCCCGCCATCTTCCTTACAGCGGTGGCATGGATTCTTCCCGAATACTCCGAAAACTCGATGATAAAAGGTGAGCTTCCGCAGGCCAGAGAGATGCTCATCGCATACGTGGGGTTAGCGATGATCGGATTTGAAGCAGAATTCAGAAAATCTGGTTTGCTGCAAGTGAGGCATCGAAAGAAGTGATTGAACCCCTGGGAGAAATCTTCCTCCAAAGGAAATACAGCCTCAGTTGGTAATGTCTATTCCTTTATCCCGGCCTTCAGCCAAACTCACCGATCAATTTGGTTAGTTTATGCTCCAGTGCTCTCCAATCCTGGATTTGGGTGAGTAATGCCTTCACTATTCTCAGCAGTTTGTCTCTGGCCTCGTCAGTGTTTGGTGCCACCCTTGTGGCTGTTTATGGCGCTGACAGAGTGGGGCAGGAGAAGCTTTTTTCCTAGAGGGTGAATTCCAAGTTGTTTAATCCAGGGAGTCTCTTCTTCTCTCTTTCATCTGTAAATGTCTTTCATAACCATGCTACAATTACGCTGAAAATGATCCGAGCACCAGAACAAGAAGTAGGATCAAATTAGTCATTGTTGTTTTATTAAATCTTCGTTGATTTTGTTGGTTGGAAAAACTGTGTTTTAAAACTGGGCGACCTATTATGCTTTGAATATTATAATACTTATTATACAGTTGAAGTTAAATTTAGATCCATAATTAATACAAATGGCATCAAAGCTAATCTATGTGGGAGTTCACCGGTTGTAGGAGTTTGTTTGACCTGGCAAGAAAGGACTGTCAAGTGTTTGTTTGACCCTAGAATGCTATAAGATATGATGATGTTTGTGGGAGGGTGATTGTGATAACCTATAGGACAAGGAAAAAAAAAATTAATACTATTTTTAAAGTTGTGAGGGTTTCTTGGGCTCGAAACATGCACACAATATTTACCTAGTTTAAAGTGAGTCTTCCATCAATTCTGCTGATCATTTGTTTGTTTATTCATGCAACTTCTTGTGGATGTGTAGGTCGCACTAGCAGTTCTTATTGCACTTAAATTTGGAGTAACAGGGACAGCGAGCCATTTGCCTCACTGGTACTCCACCGTTGTAGTGGTGTGCATATGTGGCTACGTTGCTGCTTTTGCATGGTCATGGGGACCTCTGGGATGGTTGGTGCCCAGCGAAATTTTCCCACTTGAGATTCGATCGGCAGCACAGAGTATAGCAGTTTCAGTCAACATGTTATTCACCTTTCTTGTTGCAGAGGTCTTTCTCAGCATGCTTTGCGGCCTTAAGTCTGGCTTCTTCATTTTCTTTGCAGCTTTGGTGGCTATTATGACAGTCTTCGTCTATGTGTTTGTGCCAGAAACTAAGAACATACCAATTGAGAATATGACAGAGGTGTGGAAGAGGCATTGGTACTGGAAAAGGTTCATGCCTGAGCAGGACAATGTTTTGGAATTTTATCGTTCTGTTGTGAATGCTCTTGGACTGCCTTTGGATGTCGGCAACTGCCCGGGGAAAGGCAACCCAAAGTGAAGAAAAAAATGACGTCCCACTAGATTTCTCTTAATCATTTCTATATATATCAAGTCAAATTAATTTCCTTCTATGTAGACAAATTTTACCCATGATACAATGATTATTTTTTTTGTGATTATAGCATTCAAATTACAATGAATGGGGAATCCTGATTATTTGTACTTTCTTCGATGTTTGATTAAATAAGTGTTTGACGACCATAATCTAGTTTTACAAAGAATGTTTGAATAAGCTTGAAAGATGAACAATTAAGTAATTAAAAGGAGAAGAAATAGAATGAACATACTAGCTACATGAATCAAAAATGTTATGGGGATCCTTTATTTATGGTTGTAGGTTGTGGTTTTTCGAGTGGATATATCTGTCGTATTCCCTTTTCCCAACAATCCTCTGCATAAATGGAAATTGATTTGATATAAGCAAATGAAATGCTAACAATTAAGAGAGTACAATTTGGAAAATAATTGCATCAAGATTTGTAACTTGAGAATTTGAATCTTCCGTCGTGAAATATTATCAGATGTAATGGATAAGCTATTTAGTTGTTAATGCAAATTAAGGCAATCATGTCCATGCAACTCATTTTTTAACATTGTTGATTGTCATAGTTATGTTCGTCTTGGTCTTATACAAACCCTAATTTCATGAGTGCTCAAGAGAATTTCAACTCTAAAATTCGAATGATTTCAATATTTCAAACTCACATAGGTGATTCTTAGTCTTGTCATACCCCATTTGGCTTTCCAAGCTACACGATGCATTAAACTAAAGTTTAACCTAGTTCATGTAGCAAATAACACTACCTTCATCCTAGGAATAGGCAGGAGAAATTATTACTCTTATGCTTCTCTTAGGTGGTGTTTGGTTTTTTCTACTTAATTCTAAATATAACTTTAATGCTTAATAGTGTTAAGTATTAGATTGTTTGTTTGTTTTTTAATATTTTATTTTTATTTAAAAAATAAAGAAAAACCAACACAATATTTTTTCTATTTAAAAAAAACTAAATATTTTAGTTTTTTTATTCAACAAAAAAGTAATAATAAGTCATGAAAAAATAGAAAAATAAAAAACTTAAAGTTTGAAAGCAAATTATTTTCAACAAAAAGCTGAAAACAAATGCCCTCTTAGTTATCCATAACTTAGTCATCCCTTTGAACGTACTTCTCATAATCTCTAGTCAACTAAGTTGGGTTACAATTATGAAGACTCTTTGGTCATAGGCTTTAATTTCATTCCCTTCAATGAGTAGTTAGCTTGATCTCTTGATAAATTTTTAGCAAGAAGATTTGTTTAGACTGTACTTTTATTTGAAATAATCAAGGCATATTACTCCATTTGAAAGTAACCGCATTACAATATTGTGTCTTTGATATATATGTTGAGACAACTTACCATTGTAAATGCTATATTATGCACTTCTAGTAGTTGATTGATTATCATAATGTATACTTATTATGAACAGGGTTTTAGCTTAACATAGTATGTCCTCTAGAATTGTGAAGTCATTCTACTTCTTCTCTTGCTTTATCTAAAACTATAAATTCATATTCTATTGCGGATCTAATAATGTTTGTTTTCAAGAGACTTCTATAAAACAACTCTTTCTCATATTTTGAATACATATCCATTTATGGAATTGGTGTTCTTTATATCACTTATAATATGGGGTAGATTTTACATCTATGTTTAATTTTCATGTCAAAAGCAAAAATAATTTTGTCACCTTGATATATTAATACAATCTATTTACTGTCAGGAGTCCTCTTTTTCTATTTGGCTGCTGAGAGAAAAACCATTTGGGGTATAAATAAAATTGAAGATCTGCATGTGAAGTTTTTATTTGTTTGAAGATATTGAGAGTATGTTTGAGTAGGTGTTTGTGATGATTTTTTTTATGTTTAATGCACAATTAGTTTGATGATATGTTTGTGGATTTCAATAAGTAAATATGATGGGGAACCTATAAATTTTTTACTAAGAAACCTAAAAAATGTTTTATGAAAAACCAAAATTTTTTTTAATAAGATGATCAAAATTTATCTCATGAAAAAACTTAGAATTTTTTTAGAAAAATGTGAAAAATTAGGTGTGGAAAACCCATAAATTTTGTGAAGAAGCTTAAAAAGAATTATCATGAAAAACAATGATGTTAAATTTGAAATTGTTTCGGTTTGGAACTTTATCTCCTTGGATTTCAATTCTCATTCTAAAATAGTATTATCCTATTCAATAAGTGATTTCATGGTCTATATATTAGTTTGAGGGCTTTCGAGGAGTAGTGATTTCGAAAAGGACTTAGGAATCTCAAATACATTCTTAAAAAAATAAGTACATCTTTAAAAAAAATAAATACATTTGCTCCTATGGGCCAGGACTCCCATCCCCCTTATTATGGTCCATATAATTATAAGCTTTTAAATAACAAAATATAATTTTTATATTTAAATATTAAAATATGTTATTATAATTAATATTTAAAATCATCGAATATATTATTTATGAGATAATATTTCATTTTTGTCCATTATATGTTTATGTTTTATTTAATTTTTTATTATTAATTATTTATTATATCTTATCATTTTGAGTTCAATGTATCCAAAAAAAAAAAAAAGATTAAAATCAATGGATAGTGAAAAAAAATTGAAATTAAATAAATTTCCTCCATAAAATAACCCTGTAGGAAAAAACAAGAGGGAGTTGTAGAGTTTAAAATTTCAGTTCGCCGCGTGTCCAATTGTGGGGCGCCATTTCCCGAAATTCCAAACCCTCCAAATCCAATTCTCCTGTCCCGCCCTCCCAGTTTCAAAACCAGCATGGCAGCGAACGGAGTCTTCATCCGACAAAACTCACCCAACTTCTTCTTCCAACAAAACTCACTCACTTCTTCAGCTCTCTACTTGAGAAAAAAAGCAAGACTTAGGGATGCCGCCAATTCCTTCAACCCGTGCTCAGAGGAAGGGGATGCTCACCAAGAAGATGGTGTGTGCTGAAGCGCATTCTGATGTTAATGGCCAACACCAATTGCTGACCACCTCTATTTCTTCACCTCCCCAGGCCAACAAAAGCTCCCGAATTCGCGTTGTCGGCAGTCGAATCTACGATTCCGTGAATGGGAAGAGCTGCCACCAGGTGATTTTTCCTCTACTTTTCTTTCTCTTCTTTTAAGTCCAAAAGTCGTGGAAGAAACACATCGAGGTTTCCGATGTTTTAATTTTAATTACTATTATTATTTCCTCCACTTCCTCAGAAAACCAAACAGGTTTGAAGAGTATTCAATTTGCTGTTCTCTTTCTTTGTTTGTTTTTTTTTTTTTTTTTGAGAACTTACTCTGATATTTTGATTGGATTAATGTTGAAGTGCCGGCAAAAAACGAGGGACTTTGTGGCATCATGCAGGAACCTGAAAAATGACAAGCCTTGCTCTATAAACTACTGTTTCAAATGTCTCTCAAACAGGTTATGTAATGTACCCTTCAATATTTTTTTTTTTAGGTTTTACATAGTTTTTCTACCAACTGATTTGGTTGATTTTGAATTAGATACGGAGAGAAAGCAGAAGAGATGGCATTGTTGGAAAATTGGAAGTGCCCAAAGTGCAGAAACATTTGCAATTGCAGTTTGTGCAGGTCAATTCCTTTCTTTCTAGTACTAGTTTGTTATGGCTTGTTTCATTGCTTGGGAAACAGAGGGAAAGCCGGAAAATTTTGTATTTTTTCTCTTTTAGTAGGGTCAGTTGCCTATTTGACCCTGAATTTCTGGATACCGAATTCCAAATACTGAGAAATATATTGCAATTTTGGTTTCTCTATTTCTTCCTTACTTTTCTTCTCAACCAAATGCGATCTTTTATTTGATATTGCTAGGCATATCTCATGAAACCTTTCTTTCTTGTTTTGTTTTGTTTTTGTTTTTGTTTTTTTTCCTTATTTCTTCAGGAAGAAAATAGGTTGCAATCCTACAGGTATGCTTGTGTATACTGCCAAGGCAACTGGATTTTCCTCAGTTTCTGAAATGCTGCAGGCTATAGATCCTGATAGCAGTTGCAAGAATGTAAAGGACATAGTTTGTAGTCCAAGCAAGGTGTGATAGGGGTGTGTTGTTGTATAATGGGATGGAAAGATTTGAGTTTTAGGGTGTTTTGTTGGTGAGACTTATGTTTCTTCCTAATGTTTTCATTCATGCTTCTGACAGGAGTCTCTGGTTGTCTCTCCAAGAAAGCGAGGGAAGGAAAATTCCTTTGATGGAAAAAAAGATTCAAACTTGCATCCACAGAAGTTAATGTTAAGCACAGATGAGACTAAACCTAAGAAAATAAAGAGGGAACAATTGAAGGAGCATGATGGCAACAGAGATGGTGGTGCTTCTTTGAAGAAGAGTAGCTCAAGAAGGCCTTCTAAAGATGAAGTGAAGGCTGATGGGAAGGAGGATGATGTACTACAAGAGAAGGGTTGTGGGGCGTCAGTATCTCAGAAAGTGTCCCTTGATTCAAATGTAATAGGAAAGAAGGGAGAACAAGGAGCCAAGCCCAATAAAGTTGGTGTTTTAGGTAATGCCATAATTGATAATGTGGGAGCCAAGCCTAATAAAGTTGTTAGATCTCACAAAGTTAAGAAACATAGAATGAAATTACGGAGGAAAGAGTTTGATGTTGATGTTCCGGTGTCCCATGATTCCAATGTAACAGGAGAGAAGGGGGAAGAAGGAGATTGCACCACCTCCCAAAAACATGGTGTGTTTACATGAGTGCCATTAATTATGAATGTGTTTGGAAGCAAAAGCCCAGTGAAGTTGTCAGATCTCATAAAGTCATGAAGCATAGAATGAAATTTCAGAAGAAAGAATTTGATGTTGATGTTCCAATGCCTCGTAATTTGTACCAAGTTGTGAATAGTGAGATAAGGATGGGAACCGATGGAGATTGCAAAAAACCTGCCCAAATAGATTGTGGGTGTTTGTCCCAGATAATGCCTAATAATGAGCAACATAAATGGCAGGAGCCAAGCCCTCATATAATAGTTGCCAAATCTCCCCAATCGATGGTCAGGAAAGCAATAGTCATGTAGAATTTCAGTCTGAAAGATTTGTTTTGATTGTTTATGTTCCATTTTTGCCTACTACGCGCTATCAGCCTAACCACTTTAGCATAGCGGCTGAAAATGAATATGTCTCCTGAAGCTTGTTAAGGGCAAATAGCATTGCTCAATTTTTAGAATTCTGTAAATGCAGCATTGGAAAAGGGTTAAGTTTAACTCTGGATTCTAGTAAATTTTTTATCATGATAGACCAATAATGAGAACTGTCATCTTACTAAAAAATTGATTGTTTTTTCATGGTTTCTATTCGTTAGCTTAACAATTTTATGGAAAATATTTATGACTTGTTATTGCTCTTTTCAAAATATAAATTACAATGGTATTCTCAATTGCAAAATTCAGTCATCAGAAAGATGTTACAGTATTGATCAATTTTGAATGTGGTTTTGATTTTATTCTAGTTCACTCGGGAACAAGGAGATTGATATTAATAGTTTTAGCGGATAGAACTTCCAAAAGGACTAGATTGCTTTTATATTTCATGTTAGGAAGGCCACGCCTCTTAGTGGACTGTCATTTAGAAATGCAAGTTATACCTAGAACTATGAGAACTTTTGAAGGGTTTCCTCAATCTCTTACTCTCCTTACAACCATTTATTAATATTTTTTCATACATTTCTTTACTTTAGAAATTACATTGACTAACACTTCATTCACCCTACTTATTCGAAGTATTTCAACAATTGGGATTTTGGAATCAGATTATGATGTGTTTTAGGAGAAGATTGTTGAAAAGTATTATTATGTAGAAAGTAGAATATATGAGTTAGTGTAAAACTTGTCTCCATTGGATTGTAAGAATTTTCGTTGACATCAGAATAGGTAAAAAAAAGTATAAGAAGATATTAGAGTTATCACTAAATAAAAGCTAGCAACCCTAACAATATAAATGGATTCATAGTAAAACAGTAAAACTTAAAAATAACCTCTAAGCGAAGCACCACGAACAGAATGCGATTAGAGGCTACACTTATTGCAAAAGTCTCGAAGCAGGCAAATATACTCACCTCTAAAATCACTGAAGTATCCTACATTGAGCCCACTCCAATCATAGCAACCTTCTCTGGACTAGACTATGAGCCCCAAAAAGTGAGCACCCAGTATAACTCCTTTAGAAGAAGATTAAAATCTTAATCTCATTCAAATACGCAAATCCAGAATTTATACAAAGTGTTGCCCCTTCTTTCCATTTCAGCACCCTTGAGAGAGAACAATCCACTGATCAAACTTTTCTCAACTTGCAGTTCTATAGACGCCCCAGCGGCCAGTTACATAATCTGGAACCTTCTAAATGAAGAAGCTAGTGACAATTGTCATAAGCCCTAACACTGGGTTCATCTTGGGGAATGCTATGATATCACCTTGCTCCAGTCTTCTTTCTCTTTTGTGCACTGCCCTAAATAAGGCATAATATCTGATTGGGTCTGAGGCTGAGCCAGTTCGATGCAACCATTAGAAATTAATTTAAACTCCCCCCTAGAATGGATAATCCTTGATATCTCATGTCACTCTTCCCTCCAAATATGTTCATGCTAAATGCCAATTGCCCCTAAAGGCTGCTTTTAAGGCAACTGACCTCCACAAGGAAGCATGGTTAGTGAGCAACATCCAATAAGTGATCTCTAACAAAATAAATAGCTTATTCACCTTGTGAAAAAATATAATTGAGAATAATTCTTGCTTTCCTAACCCCCATTGTTTTTTCTTCTGTTTAGGTTTTTGACTCAGGACAAAAATGGGCAATCAGGATCTGTATTACAAGGAATTGGTACATGGCTAATAATGGGCCCCAGGGCGACACTCTCTAATCCCTCGCTACAAACTTCATATTCCAAATTTTCTGTCTTCGATATTAAAGGACTTGGTGACAGACTGAATTGCATATTCCACCTCTATCAAATATTATTAACATACTCGAATATCGAAATTCTTGGTTTCCTTAATTGGAAACAGTTTAAATCATCATTCAAAAGCCCTTTGTATTCTAGTTCTTCAAGCCCATATAACGTCATAGCAACAAGGAAACAATTCATGGTTGAAAGCTCTAGGGAAATGCATCTCCACATCCCCATGTGCTTTGAAAGAGCTGCCCTTAGATTGCTTTGAAAGTGGCAGTGATGGATATGACATGTTAGACTTTTCAAAAAAGCTGAGACTCCTGAATTTTCTATGTGATGAATGTCTCTGCACCGAGTAAGTCATAATGGTTTTATATGGTACATTTTTAGTCAAAATGGTTTAAAGTGGCATTTTCTTGAACTTCCCTCACATTCCGTTTTTGATTTTACGTCTAAATTGTATGGGACAACATATTGATTTAAATTTCTTTTTTTTTTTCTCCTGATTTTCAGAAGTATTGACGGCGTGTTAAATTGTGACATCTCATATCTCAATATTTTGTGTTTTCAAGAGATAAGAGAAGGAATGCAAAAAGAATAATCAGTTCTTGCTGCAAAGGATAAATGGTAATGCAATATTGTATTAGATAACCCACTGAGAATGTTTTAGAATGTTGTCTCTACATAATAATTATATTTTATTTTGTGGTTCACTGTTTTAAAAAGTTGATATTTGGAACAGAACGAAGCGCTATGAAGCCCATGAAGTTGACAAAGCATCGGAGTAGAAAAGTCAAAGCTATCATTGCACAAAATAGCACTCCTCTTTCAATTTCAAAGCATGAAGCAGTTTTTTCCCAAATAAAAACTGAAGTTGAACAAGCACATGCGGAGATGCTGGAGGCTATAAACATGCTATCCAAGAGTATGTTCTGAATTTCTACCTGTAGTTGTGGGTTATGGAATTGTGTGCTTTGTAGATATTTTCAGTTGTTGATTGGACTGCTATCCTCTTGAAAAAAATGCTGCCTAATCTTTAATTTCCATTTATTTATGTTTGTCATATTTTCAAAAAATAATATATTGGCTCTCTCTCTCTCTCTCACACACAGATTTTCATTTTCTTGGTTTCCATTCATAATTGGAAATTACTTGAGGTTGCTTCATTGTGTTGCAGTACAGATATTGCTTTTTACTGTGAGATAAGGAAAAGAAAACTTTCATCAATGTGGTCCTGCTGCTTTTAGCTTTAATTCAATGAATGGATTCACCCATTGAAATCAATTTCTGGCATGTTAAAGAATTTTCTTCTGCCTGTCTTCATTGCTTTGAAGATTAAATTTATGGAAGCTAAAAACATTCTTCTGCAGCTTGCTAATGGAGTCGTTGTGCCTTCTGGTGTGTATGGTTGTTAGAACAGGAATTTCTTTATCAAAAGGGATCTCCAAACTATATTTATTTTTATCCATATATAAATTTATGTCTGATTTCTAACTTTTTTTAATCAGAAACCTTTTTGTTGCATTCAAAATAAAGCTCAATTCCATCCATCTCTGCGGAAACTTCCAAATTGTTTTTGATTATTAATCCATGTGCCTGAACCATGTTCCGCTTCAAAAGTGAATTCTGAACTGTCTTACTTAGCTAATACAAACAGTAACCGAACATGGGGGAAAACTATATCTCCACTTCATTTATCAAAAGAGAAATGTACGAGGCTAGTCCAGTTAAAGTCTAACCTATGTTGGTAATATATATTTAAAATCAATTGTTCCATCTCAAATGTCCATTTGTGCGAAGGACAAGTACCTGTTCTTGCCATGCAGATGATTGACCCAAACTGTTCACCTGTTGAAACAGATAAATTGCCACCTTGCTGCAATATTAAAAAGAGAACCTTAAACAAACAAATTAATTTTTTTTCCTGATCACGCCAATGATGTTTTCTCAGTTGTTTCAATAACAGCATTTCAGAAAGAAGTCAATGATGCCCTCATTTGAACCGAAGAACTGCATCAATTAATGCCCGATACTTCATATTTCTGATCCAACCTATTAGTTTTTCTCTATCTTCAAGCTTCTTAATCTATGAAATATGTATTTTAAATGGGTAATTCTACCTTTGGAAAAACAATGTCCCTATGAAACAAAGACTCTATGCCTGGTTAGACGGAGCCTATCCTCTGAGGTAATGTCATCATTTTGGAATTAAAGTATACTGTGAACGATATTTGCTCAGGAAGTTCCTATATGCATCATTTTCAACTGTAAATAAATTCAATTATGAGTTTGGATGCATACTTTTTCTCTTTTCCAAGTACAGATATGGAACAGATTTCAGTGCACCTGATTGAAAATGGTTTTCCTATATCTGAGCAGAAAGATTCTATTAGGAGATTATATTTCTTAGGAACTTCAGCTACTTCCGCAATATAACATATTTTTCTAATTTTCACTAACAATATTATCAAACCACCATATCTGACATGTATAGAGTCCCTCAGCAAACTGCCACCAGCATAGAAACCTTAATCATTAGTCCTCATATTTAACACATGTAACACACGCCCACCCTCTGTTGAAATTGGGAGGATCAATCTTCCTGCATTATTCACTTCCTGAAAGGAATGAAAACCACAGATATGGTAATTTTTATTTCTACTTGTCCATCATTGCATCATTCCTTCAGTGATATTTGGATTACGCGAAAGAGATGTTTAACCTATTTAGAGTGCTTTTAACAGTTTTAAATAGAAGTGTTTTTAGTAGAATCACATATCATCATAATGATTTTCATATTTTAAATGTTACAAAATTTTGTCAAACACTAATTTTTTTATTTAAAAATGGTTCTAAAATAATTAAAAGTGTTCTTAAAATAATGTTAACGATCTTAAATGCTATTTTACCAATGATTCTAAGAGTGTTTTTTAACTTTTTTCATACTAAAAATTTTTACTTTCACAGTATTAGAAAAATAAAAGCACTTTTAAATCATTTCAAATTTACTTTCAATATGATTTTGTCAATCTGTCACAGTTGTGCTGTTTACTGAAATATAAGTATTAGTATTGACTTAAAAGCTGATATATCTCATGTGAAGCAATGAGACTGAAATGGAATAGATAAGTAATTGATGCTAAAATTTAACTATATGCTGACCATTGAATTCATTAGAAAAAGTAAGTTCTTTCATTAGCAATGGAATGAGTAGAAGCCTCCATCAGATCCATCAGTGATATCCTGCTTGGGGCAACCATGCACTAAAATTCATAAAGCCTTAGTGTTGCCCAGCCCCATGAAGAAGATCTTGGATTGTGGCACAGAACCGTGCATGGAAAGCCAGATGTTATATATGAATGTTAACTGCTGTGGGGTACACTAATAGAATTTTGTATAATTGAACTGTATCTCGAAACAGTTAAGTGGGGCACTAGAATCAGTATGTTCAATATGAACAACCCATCTTATTGATCTCTTACCCTGTCCATTCATTGAGAATAAATGAAGATATGAAACAACTGAAAGCAAGGTTAAAACTGCTTCCCATTGCATATTCTACCCTTTAAAGAGGGCAAATCCACAGCCAAAGCATAAATACCATTGCTACTTATTCTCATATCCAAAGTTACTATCTAGATTGATCTAGATGCATTTGTACTAATGGAAAAGAATTGTCCTTGTTACTAATGATTTTTCAATTTAAAAAGAATCCCAACTGATATGTCTTCCTTTATGATTTATGTTGTGTTTATTGTTTGTTGATGTTCCTGACCTTCAAGTTTCAACACATCTATTGGTTTGGTTGCAGAGAAAAGAAGCTTAGGTTTCATAAGGTTCCCAAAATGCGTCCTATAGAAAGTACTGAAGCAAAATCATTGCATAATTCTATGAATGATTTGGAATGTCCTAGTAAAATTGAGGTACTGTACTGTATCCTTAGTTGCTTAATTGCTTCCAATGTGAAATCTCGTAGTCACAATCAAATTTGAAAGAAATTTTCATCCGCATTAACACTATATTTAGTTAAACGGGTTGTTTGTTGAGCAGGCAGCTGACAAGAGCTAAGGCTTGGACTTGTTAGTATGCTACTGTTCCAATTCTGATGGTCAAACATATATTAAACGGAAATAGATCACACCTGCACCATTCATCAAGTACAATTTTCTGAATACTACAGAGAAATGGTTAATTACAATTCAGCTTCCCTCAGATGGTACTTTTACTCTAGAATTACAATGTGGAAGCATAAAAAAGAAAAAGGATTAGAAACTTCCAGGAAAGTCCAAGGAAGTTCGAATTAATTTTTGAAGAAGCAAGAGGGACTGAAACTTCTGGGCCAGTCCAATCCTGTCTGTCATCAAACTACACTTATTATTTAATGTGTTGAAGATCTTGCCATCCTTTTTAAGTGGTCTGCCTTTTCCTGGAATTTTTATTTTATTTTATTTATCTCTGTTTGGGAAAAAGTAGGCACTCCTTTAGCATATCAAAGGGTTTTCAAATAGATTATTAGAATCACGCATGAAACCTTATATTTGAGTCTAAAAAGCATCCACTGCCATCTATTAAAAGGAAATTATACGCATATCATTCTCACTGTTGGTTAAGCAATTGAATAACTCATTTCCTAAACGCTAAACGGAAACTTAAACTTATTCTTGTAAAAACTGACGCCCTTGAGTTCAGCTAAAATTGAAAAGTCAGTAAATTGAATAACAAATGTTACGATAGACACTAATAGTTATTGCAAAACCTAAAAAATTAAGTTCCCTGAAACTGAGTCACGTACTTGAATGCTACAGCCTACACCTCGTTCTCTCTGAGTTCAGTTTCCATTTTACCAGTTATAACTTTTGCTCAGTCTTCAATTCTTGACAGTGCAATTGACTCAATGAAAATTTAGAATTCAACTTTTTACCATTCAGACCTGAAAAGCAATGCTATTCCATACAGCAATTTGGTCTAAGGACAATGTAATCAAAACCATGACCCAAAAATTTTGTTCTTTATCTTCCATTCATTGGCGATACAGAAAGGTTCATGAAGCAAAATAGTAACATTTAAATCATTATATTATAATGTTAGAGCTAAAATCCATTTCTAGGATTTTTCTATAAGAAAAACATCAGTGACTGAGCTCAAAACTTCAACAATCATCTGTCCTGCAATCCTCTGAACAAAAACCAAGACTTTGCATAAAAACACAATAGTAAAACCATAAATGGTCATATCTAACAAGAAGTACCTTAGCTTCAACAACTACAGCGCTATTAGCTAATATGCTGTACGCCAGCTTGTGAGGAAAAAACGTTCATTAGATCAAAGGGGAGAAAGCATAAGAGAACCCTCTTTAACTGATCTCACACCATTTTTCTCAATTTGCATGAATACAATAGCATTAAAATGTGTGCTCAACTAACTAAATATTTACAAGAATTTAATACATAGATATTCTGTCATCACAGTTTTGTTTTACACTTACTATGTGTAGTTGCAATAAGACGGACTCGGTATAGTCATTCTCTCCCTTTCTGCACCCAAAGCTCATAAAATATTTTCCCCCATTAAAAAAATAAACTGATACTAAAAAATTTCTAACATACTGTTGGGACTATTCTTAAAACATCAAACAGCGAATTAGAACTCACAACTTCAGCTGTGACCCCGCCAAAGAAGAAGCAAATTGCCAAAAATCATCATTTGCTTGAAAAGTCAGAACAGATTATTCTTTAAAACTCAAAGCACAAACAAATATAAGTTATAGACCTCAACACTCACTCCAATCAAGATCAAATATAAGAGAACTCTTGCTAAAATGATTAAAGGTCCTTTATGAAGAAAAATATATTCAAAATAATCAATGGAAAGTAAACCCCTAAATTCAACATAATTTTCTTACCTGTCTTTTTTCAAAATCTGACAACTGCAGCTTTTCCTCAAACACCACACTAAACATATTACCATCTCAGGTACCTGGAAAATTGGCCAAAAATTAGGCAGCTGAAAACAAGCAATAATTGATCATGACATGGAAATAATCAATTACGGACCATTCTAATTCTGAAGCAAGCAAAGTACTTGTGTAAACAGACCTTGTACGAATGACAGAAGTTAACGCCATCTAATTGAAGAGCTCATAAAAAATACGACCAACACCATTACTATAGAATCGGAAAAATAAAAAAATATGCTCTAGCAATCAACATATTGAGCTCTTCTCTATCACAAGTAGACATAAACCACATTCTTAATGCCTGCTACCATTCGGGAAAAAAAAGAGAGAATACCCACATGATCCAAATATAATTTCAACCCCACACCCCACCGAAAAAAAAAAGAAAAAACCCATTGATTAGAAACTCAGTATAAAACAAAAAAATTAACAACGTGTGCTCCCAAACTACATCTAAAAATAAGAGAAAACCATACTTCTTCACGAATCATTTGAAGTAGGCGCACTCCTCCTTGGAATTCCACCACCCTAAATGAAAAGCATAAAAACCGACGTTAGATTAACTTGAATGGAAATATCTGATTTGTTTATGCAATAAAACACATTACGAATACAACATACCATAAACATGCAATCTTCTCTAATTTTGTTTCAATTCCTTTTACAGGTTCCATTCTTCACCAAAAAGATAAAAAATGATTAAGACAACAAACAAAGCAGATGTACATAAAGACACGTGTGTGCATATCACTGAATGCACATACTTGAAGAATGCAATTGCAAACACATATCAGCACAGCAAGTTGCTCTCAAGAGGCTTTATGCCATTGTGTAAGATTCTGGTGCAGATATCAGCCAAGTTACACCCCTCAAGAGCCTTTGAGAAAAGCCTTGTATTTTTTATTCATCTCCAGGCAGCTTTTCCATTTATGAATGGTTCCATCAACTGTGTGATTTTTTCAGAGGAGTTCTTAGTCCGAGTCGGTTAAAAATATCCTACTCATTCTTCTTAAATATAAGGCAGTCAAATTTGAGTAGAATTTAAATTTTTGCTCAAAGAACCTTGCCACTGACAAGAATAGGGCAACAAATTCTAATCACTAAAATTTGCACACAAAAAGGTCCTTTGGTCAAACTAAGCTTTGCCCTAGGTAGTAGATTGTTGCAACCAAAGCAAGTAACAAGAATAGGGCAACAAATTCTAATCAACAAATTTGCACACAAAAGTCCTTTGTCAACTTAAGCCTTGCCCTAGGTATAGATTGTGCAACCAAAGCAAGTAACAATAAATAAAAAGTTACTCTCAATTTATGTTGATAAGAAATATCATCCAAAAATTAATGTAGCATAAAATAAGTTCAGAACCTACCAGACCATTACTGAAAAATCCGTTTCAATGCTTCTCTAATGCTGTTCACCCCATAACATACATATAACATCAGTTCCACCTATTTAAATAACCAAAGTATAAAAAAATTGTCCCAAAAAAATAAAGTATATTGTTCACACATTGAAAATAATTGCAGGCCAAAATCAGCTACATAAAGAATATTGCATGCATGTAGATAATATTGCAAGAATATTGTCCATCTCATGAGGGCATCAAACACAATGATCTATTTAACTGGATCATATAACAAAACATCTTATGTCATCCTCTAGTAACTCTATATACAGATTAAACTTGCAGCCACAACATATACCATACAATAAATTACTGGCATGGGGGCTCTCCCACTTCCAGCCATGTTATTCAGGATAACAGGAATTCTTAGCCCTGTATAACCTGCCAATAACTTACTCCATAGTTTCCATAGTCAACCAAAAAGGTTCACAAATACATTCCTAAACTGGAATATAATTAAATATAGTGATATCATACTAATTCTAACAGGAAGGTAAGTAAAAGTATTTGAAACATTCTCACCCCAAAATAACCAATCATACTCCAATTTTACAAGCCATAAGGTACCACAGTTCACTATAACCCATGACCACTCTCCTCAACAAGCATGCCCTAATTTGAAGACTACACGAATCAGGTACTGGCAAGCGCCATCTCATTGTCCAGTTGGTGAGACAAGACCCTTTATTCCAGTTCACCCTTTATCCTTTTTTTTCTTTTCATTGTTATTTTAGTATACCTTCACATAACCTCAATATATGAAATATTGACAAATTTCATATGAAAACTCTCAAAAAGGTTTGTGAAAAAAATTGATGAACAGGCTTTTTAACCAATGTTCAAGTTTACATATTTTAATACATCTCCACTTGCCTTCTTGTATTACAAAATATAATATGGTCAGCCCAACAACTGAATTTTTCATCAGTTTCCTTGAGTAGATACCATGAAACAAAGGGGTAGAATATAGAAATTATCATCATATTTATAAAAACAATACTAGCGAAGATTGCTAAATGAAAGTGCAAGGATATTCTTGATGACAAAAGAAAATAAAAAAGGGACTGATGTGCAGTTCTTAAAGAATAAAAATTTCATTCCATGCATAGAACCAATCCTCTAAGACTATCAATTTCTTGGCTGAAAGAGCACTAAATAGAAGGAGTTTAATACAAAAGAGTGACCCCCAAAATGTTTAAAAAGAAGAATTCTCGAAGGAAAAACAAAATTTCTGAGATTTCCGTAATGAAAAAGAAAACTACCAGAGACTTTTAATTAAAAAGAATCTATAATAGATAAAAATTTCTTCACACACATGAAAATTCAACCCTCTCTAGGATGATGTCAAATTTTCTTGGGTCAAAAAAGAGGATTAGAGGATTTATGCTGAAGGAGTTCACTTACCAAAAGCAACCAACAGAATGATTACATAAATCAGTTTCATAAGAGAAGATATCTGAGATTTTATACAGTGAAATATTTACAAGAAACAACCAGTATTAAAAGAAAAAATTTCATGAATAATATTACTATCTGAATTTCATGAGAAAAATGATCAATTCCAAGAACATTACCTGTTTAAGAATGGGGGCATGTTTCTCTTAACTTCTTGAGATCTGAGTAATTCAAGCATGGAAAACTGTCTCAGTTCTGCATACTGCCAAAACAGTTAAAGGCATGCCATCATGCATGTGAAAAAAAAATAAAAGAAGAAGCATAATTGATTTCCACACCATTAAAACTAAAGAACTACATTGGGTACCACTTTTACCACAGAATCAAACACCAACCTAGAAAGGAAAGCCAATAAAACACATGAAGCAGCCAAATGGAAAACAAAAAAAGAAAAGTAATTCCCAAATGGGAGAAAATATTAAAACAGCATGACAGTGTTAGATCAAACCAACGGGAAAACTGAGAGATTAAAAAACAATATTGCTTGCTTTCAGCCATTAAGATTTTCAACCAATTTTGCATTTCCAAGCAGTTCCAAAAATCTCAAAAAATGTTGGAATAGTCATTCAAGTAGATACATTAAACAAATGAAAGAGGGAAAGTTCATCCTCAAAAATGCGATAAATAATTACTGCAATTCGTTCCCTAAAACAACATACGAAAAATACACAAAAAACAAGCATCTTGCAACTATAAACAAGCTTATAGGGCATTTTACTCTAAGAATGCACAATGTATGTTGTTAAATATCCAACATGCTAACAAATTTTTACCTTGGAAGCCATTACCAATTATGCCAAGAGAAAGCCATATGTTAGCATATGCTGACCATTCAGATCCAGAAGATCAATTAAGTATGCCCCAAAAACCATATCTAATAAATGCACAATACAGCAAATGTAAGCATCACAGTAAAACTGTTGATATATTCAGTACATTGGAAGAAAAAAACTCACCCGAGAGTAGTGTAATTAACCAAGACCAGCCATAACCCAACAAACCTGCAAACATTTGACAACATATCTTATCATCAGGAACATAAAAGAAAAAACTTTTAAATATCAGCTCAAAACTGTCATATGATAGCTAGACTTTTCCAACTTCACCCAACATGCCCATGTCCAAAAACAAAAACAGGATTATTGACCTTATGGATATTCCCATTGGAATTGTTGTTGATTAATTTGATTTGATAATTTATCTTTCTATCTCATTTTTCAACTCTTTACTAATATTTAGGATATTAAACAACAATCGGGATAAAAAAAAAAAATGTACTTCTTATCAAAATACTTTGCTTTGAATTGATTCTAATTCATTTCCTTTTCCCCCTTGTCATGTTTTCATTAGTCCCAGAACCCTATGAAAGGATCAGACCCAACCTGTATCCACATTCTAAACCCAGTCAACAGATCATCATGCATGACATGAAAAAACCAAGTTCAGATGATTGACACAACTACAGACAATCTATTTTGGGGGTTCAGACCACCAGACTATTAGATGTCAGATAATTCCACTGCTCATAAGCTTGCTGCTTACAAATTTTTTGTACAAGCAGTTGCCACCAAAACTTTTCTAACATACAATTTAAACCAAAAAATCATGGAGAGACAGACAAGGAAATGGATTATAAGATTAAAAAAATACTAAGTCCAAAAGTGGGTCAGATTAACAAGCAATTAAACCAACCCAGAAACCTTTAGCCCCCAAGACTCAACAAATTCTAAGCCAAAAGAATGGGTCAACCAATGTCCAAGACATTAAAGTTGTTCTACCAAGCAACTGAAATCATTGTATAATTGTCTCCAAAGAAATTAAGTTTTTAATTATACTTCAAGTACAATAGTTAAAAAAAGCTTAAGCCTTATTTCTCAGTCCATTTTTTTGTCAAAAACCTACATACATGGTCAGGCATATCGAAGAAGATTGAAGGCAAGGCAATTATTTGAAAAAATTTTCTACTATGTCTATTTTTCTCTTAAACTAACAAAATATAGCAGTTATGAAAGATTGGAAAGCCAAATACAAATTTTGATAAAACATTGCTTGCATGTACATGCAATTGAGTAGGTCAGAGGTGAAAAGATTTGAAGCCAAAGACAATAATTTTGAAATTTTTTCTGCATTAGTAGTCTATTTTTTTCTTCCCTTAAACTACAAACAGTTAACAGTGCGAGAAAATTTGAAAAGCGTTAGAAGTCTATTTTTTTTCTCCTTTAAAAACAACATAACATGATACCATTTGTGAAAGATTGGATTTTTTTTCTCCTAAAATTGAATTATAAATAATAATAAATATTATTCTATATTTAATATTCTATTCGTGTATATAACAAATGATAAGCTGAAACAACCAAATAACAAACAACAACACACAAAACAAAACAACAACAACATAAACAAAGCTATATACAATAAAATAATAAATAATAATAAGTGAAACAACAAATAACAACAACAATAACACAACAACAACAACAACAAATAAACAAACTATATATAATAATATAATAATAAACTATAATAATAATAAAATAATATGTTTCAGATATAACAAGTGAATAGTCAAACAACAAATACATAACAACAATAACAACAACAAACAATAATAATAAACATGCTGAGAAAAGATCGAGTATACTAGCTCCTGTAGAATTCATTGGATCATGAAAAAAACTGATGATTACAAATAAAGGAATCAATGTCAAATTAATCATTCTGCAATATGAAGCATTAGTTTAAGGTATAAGTAGTTCTCCTCACCCCCTCCACCCCCCAAACTAAATAGTGCAGTGACTTATCCATTATATTTATATACATATGAATAAAAAAAATAGAAAATTGACAAACTAAAAATTTTACCAAAAACACCACATAAATTAAAGATAGATGCTTGTTGCCAAAATTCAAACAGAATAAATTAACCAATAAATATCTGAGGCAGGTTTTTCTGGCAAAATTAACTTAAGTCTATTGAAAAAGCATTTCTTTCTAATTCTTGGGTAATAGGGAAAAAAAAACCAAGTGATTTCCCTAACAGCACCCTCAAACTATTAAAGAAAGGTAGATCAATGTCAGTCACCTGAGATCTAACCTGTTATCCTTAGCTAACATGAAACCACAATCAACTCACCATGCTTTTTTCCTGTCATTTTGCATAGGAAAGCAAAAGTAATCACAAACTGCTTTCCCTTGAAAACTTATATTGGTTATTACTTCTACAGTTCACATGATTCCCATTAAAGAAGAGGAAATAAGCATTCTCAAATGTAAAACCTGTACCACAATATCAAGATTCTTTACCCTCATGCAAAAATTCATATTTCCATGTGGCAGCCCCAAAATTCTATTCTCAAATTATGGACCATTTTTTTAGGTGGCATATATACGTTATGCGTCCAAATCCTACAAGCTTAAACTTCTAAGAAAATTGTCATCAAACATATTAGAGCCTTATTTGTGGAGGTCTTGGGCTCAAATCTCCACCATGTCAATTTATATAATCAAGCCCAATAAGCTGATTTGTGTTTGATTGAACCCAAATCCTATAAATTTCAACGAATAGATTCCTCAACATTTTAATTCAACATTAAAAAAAAAAAAAATTACTTCCCCTTGCCTCGATCAAATCAAACCTCACCTGCCAAGTGAAAGCTTATCTCCCCTGCCATCCTCATCTCTACCTAAACTATCCACAATAAACAAGCAATGCCGTGCATCAACTGTAACCAGTGAAATCGGTATCAAACATAACCACTTTAACCATAACTCTTCAATCACAACCCTTAAATTGTTTCAAAAAACCCAGTAAAAACTAATTAAATTCAAATTTGCAACTCCCAAATTCAATTACCCTAAAGTTTAAAAATGAGGCCCTCTCATTATCCAATTCCACCGGAATTTCAACTTACGACTAAAAAGAAGACAAATAGACCAAAAGGATGTAACAAATGGGAAGATAAAGATGAAAAAAAAAAAAGAATCACCTTACTAAACGAAAACCCTCATCTACACACAAAATCGTCTTGTCTCACAAGGAAGAAGGAAAGCGGCGATGACGCGAGTGATCGCACTCTGAGACATAAGGTTAGAATCGAGGAAGGTTGATCAGGGAAATGAGCCTGGATCGATCGTGGACGGGAGAGCGATGGTGTGGATCTGTAGAAAGAAGCTGTGCACGGAATGTACCCCGGCGGCTCCGTTGACCAAAGCCTCACGCCATTCCCACACTTTCTCTCTCCACTCTCCCTATCTGGTTTTGATAATATGATATAATCCCTTCCTGCTTAAACAGAGCCTCTGATTTAAAAAGCGTTGCAAATCCCCCCACTATCAAACCGCCAAAACTTTATTACGGTCCCATATTCTACTAACTTTAACTTTTCCTTTATTTACTTATTAATTTTGTTGTAGAGATATTGTTTAGAAAAACTCCAAAAATACTAGAAATTAGTAATACCCTCACTTTTTCCTTTTATTCCTTTTTTTTTAAATTTAAAATCACTCATTTGTTAGAGATGGGTTGATTATTATTAATTATTTGGATTTTGTAATTTTTTGTAAGTTTCTTTATCTTATTGGATTTTTTGCAATTTTTTTTTAGTTTTTTTTTTTTTTTTTTTTGTGGTTTCATTTAAAAACTTTTAAAAAATGTGAAGATGAAATAATTAAAATTCTTTATAATCTAAAAATTTAAGTCCCAAACATTAAAGTCTATATTGAAAAAAACAAATTTAAATCTTTAAATTCAAAAGTGCTTTAAGATGAAAAAAAAAATGGAAAAAACTTAAAACCTTTAAGTCCCCACGTGTTTTTTTAAAAACCAAAAAAAATTTTTAAAAACCAAAAAAAAAAAAAAACCAAAAAAAAAAAGGGAAAAGGTAATCTCTCTCTTT
>JBAPGN010001378.1:0-24118 GCA_037355405.1 Vitis amurensis | reverse complement strand
TACATTCACGAATGAAAGAGATTTTTTTTATTATACTATAAAAAAAATATTACATAAAAAAAAACCCAAATACAATTATTGAGTTCTTGAAACATTTTCACATTCCTCACTCTTTGTATCCATCCCTTGAACCATTAGCTCCCTCATTTCATGGGTGTCTCTCATTCTTCCTCGTATCTTTATCTATTTTATATAATCTCTACAAACTCATCTCCATTTTATAACTTTTTGCTCTCATTTCCTAAAATATTTATGCAGATATTCTTAATAACTTTCTTTATTTTATAAGTAAATCTAATTTTACACTGACATAAATTTGCCTTATTAAGGGTAAATACCTAAAAAAAAAATTGATCTATTGTCATCTTTAATAAGAAAGGATTTAAAATATGAAAAAAAAATGATCAAATATGAAATTATTTAATAATTTATAATTTTAAGATGTTAATTTTTATATTAAAAAGGAAGAAAAATAATTTTAAAGAAAAATGAGAAAAAAAATTATTAATTTTAAGTTCATTTTTATCTTTCCCAACAAAAGTAAATTTAAAGAAAAATGTGTTAAAAAAAAACTATAAAACTATCTTTATGTTTTATGACCTTTTTCATTATTTTAATATCTATTTTCTATTTTTCATACTTGTATTAAAAAAATTCAAGGTTGTTTACGTTGCTGAAGTGCCACCATCAGGAGCCTCCTCCTGTGTTCGCTAGTCCAAGAAGAGAATCTCCAATTTGGGAATTTAAGTGTGTAATATTCCTTGTTGAATATTCAGTGCAGTAATGATGATGAATGAATGGCCAGTGCCCTCTTTCTTAAGCGTTTGTGTGCCATATGAATATACATGTATGTATAAATAATTATGATGAAGAAATATTCCTTTGATATTAAGACTTTTATCACAACATGATCATAAATTGAATTATTTTGTGGATTGAAAATTAACGATAATTATTAGATTACAAAGCATTCATTAGAGTGACGTATGTAGTTGAGACATTAAAATAAATCATTTCCTCTATACATACACCGTATTCTATGAGGTTCGTGAATCTTTCTTGTCATTTGACGTGCCTAATCAAATGAAATTCTAGTAACTAAATTTTACAAGAATTGAACCACGAGACAGACTTCAAGGTGTGTCGTCTAGAAAGGTTCTTGCATGCGATTTTCTTCTTCATTTTCCCATGATTTGATTTAAAAAGCTCCCCTTTCATACAAAATCAAATTTAATAGTAATAATAGCAAGCATGAACTTGTTTGATGTGAAACTGCAATCCGCAATTAAGGTAAATCTCAAAATGGAATATGATGTATTTGAAATCCTTACTTGGATTGGGATTGTCAATAACATATATATTAAAAGAATATTTGATAAATTAACTTAAAGCACTTAATAACTTAATTTTAGTCATTAAACAGATTAAACATCGATAAAATAATTTAATATCATAATTTAAAATTAAAAATAACTTTTAAGTATTAAGTCAAAATAGTTAACTAATTTTTATTATCTGACATTTTTCGTAGTTATTATTTTGTTATTAACTTATATATTTATAATTCTTTGAATATAAATGTTTAACAATTAAGTTAACTTTTTTAAACAATCTTAATATTTCACATAGAAAATTATATAATAACTTATAAATAATTTAATTTAAAATATAATAAATATTTTCATCCAACATCATCATACACCATTCTTCTCATCATTAGCATATAACATGTAAAATAAAAAAGGCTAAGAGGGTAGTTAGTAGCCTAGTATAGGGCCATTATAGTGTTTTCAATAATTTTTAATTTCTTTTTCTAAACATATTTATAATTAAAAAAAAAGAAAAAAGAAAAAGAAAAAGAAAGATTATTTGAGTAATGGGATATTTGAAAAAGAGGTTATAGTCTCTAATGAGTCTCCGAATTCATAATGGTTAGTTCAAATGAGGAATCAGAAAGAGATGGTAATCCTAGGTGCGGCTCCCAACTACCAGACATGATCCAAGAAGAATTGAAAGAGCGGTGGCTCGGTAGTTGATGACAAGGGACAAGACAATGTTGCGTGTGCTAACTCACATTTATATTTCGTTGGTTCTAGTATGCTTTGATGAGCCCCCTTCTTTTGACTTTAACACTACACAATTGTATTGTAAATTTCGTAGGCTGCTCACAAGTTCATAATACCAGAGTTGAATCATTTGCAATAATATGTCGGAAAAAGAAGAAAAGAAGAGGTGACATCCTTTCATCTGGGCGGCTCGATAAAAGTGAATGATGGTTTGAAATATTTATGGGGCAAGGAACAAGACAAAATGAGAAGACCAAGTGGGACTGTGGGAGAGGCAAAAAAAAAAAAAAAAAAGTGAAAATTAATTTCACATGTCTTTTTACCTATTCATAATAATAATAATAATAATAATTTACAATAAATATAAAATTTTAAAATTGAACTTTCATAACATATAATTAAAAAAATATTAAATAGTTATTAATTGATAACTTACATTTGACACTGATTTTAGAAAATATTTTTAATATTTGAATAATAAAATTTTTGAAGTGTTAAAAATATTGAAAGTGTTTCCTAAAATCACTTAGACATTGATTCTAAGAAATACTGACAGTTTAAAACTTGTTTATGGAAAAACGTGAAGTATTTGATAAAATTTAAGAAACACTTTTTTAAATTTTGAAAAATTACTTATAATGTTTTTTTGGAGAAATATTTGAAAGATGATCCTAAAAACACTTTATAAAAAAAATACTTTTATAAAAAAATACTTTAAATATGAATACTCATAAATACATGAATCAGTTTAACATTGATTTTAAGAAGTGTTTTTAACATTTTTAATACTTGAAAATTTTTATTATTTAAATATTTTAAAAAATTATAAACGTTTTCTAAAATTACTATAAAATGTACTCTAAATATTATAACGTTAATGTGTTATAGTGATTAGTTTTTTTATTTTTAAATTTTAGTGAGAGCATGTTTAATTCAAAGAAGTCACTAAAAATGTGTTACAAATACATTGTAGTAATCTTGCACAATGGATTGGTTAAGGTGGTATTGAGAAAAATAAAATAAAATAAAAACCAAACTATTTTCAATGAGAAGTTCAATTCCAATGACTAGGATAGCACTCATCCGTGAGGTAGAAGAGTTGAATTTCAATGGCAAGGACACAACTCATTACTTGTCGAAAGAAAATGAAAAAAAGTAGATAGCAAAATGTGAAAGAAAATGAAATAAATTAATGAATAACTAAAATGAACTTTAATGGTATGAGTATTTAGAGGGTGTTTACATAAAAACTAATTAAAGGTTGCAAATTATGTAACCAAAATTTATGGCATCAAATCTAGTGAACCCAAATATTTAGTAGGGACCTCAAATCAAGCAAGGTGGGATTTGGTGAAGGCAAATTCCAATTCACATAATTGGGTCATTTAATTCATACAATAACCTAATTATTATTTGGAAAATGATTTTTGTGGAGAAAGCACGGGTGAACGTATAGTTGAATAAAACTACAAAGGAACGAAAATGAAAGTCTACCAAATTTTGGAGCTTGCTTCAACAAGAAAATAAAAAAGACAACGACATTGAAAATTAATACAATGGTCAAGGGTGTGGAACGAAGTAGTATCCAAGAGGGGCAAGTAGTCATAGAATTTGATATCTAGATGAAGTAATATCCAAGAGGGGCAAGTAGTCATAGGATTTGATACCTGGATAAAAAATTCTACGAAAACTAATTGTCTACCACTACGATACGCAAAGTAATTTAATGTTGTTTTGCCCCCCTATAATAAGTCTTATATATTGTTTTGTCTCTTAACCTATTTTTTTGACTCTACCACTAGCGATTGTGAGGTTCGAAGATAAGATTTTCCACTAAACAAAGTTCTAATATCAACGTTATAACAAAAATGATAGTTCGTCATAAAAGTTTTCATAACAAAAAATAAGATTTTTATAGTAAAGTATGTTTATCACTAGATGACAAAAAAAATTATGAAAAAGTTTAAACTTATAAGGTATGAGTTCATAAGGCACATCATGCTTTTAAACAGAGAAGAGAAGAGAGAATAAACCGAGAGAAAAAAAAAATGAGTTGAAAAAGAAAAAGAAAATTTCATGTTTCCACTTGGGCAATGAAGAGGGGTCTTGACTAAGGTAGCTTGTCGTGGAGGCCACAGATGTAGGCAAGTATGTGAGGCAATGGGCACAATTATTCACTGACAAAATGCATAATGTATGGTGACATGTTTTCAAGATGCCACACTTGGTAGGCCAAACCCCCAAAACTATTGGTAGCCAAGTCATCAAAATCCCATGAAGCTTCCATTAACATTACCATTACCTGCAGAGCATGCAGCACCAGCAAACAACTTAATGGGGCTATTACATTCAACCATGTGCCTTAGCCTGAATCATGCCCAAACCCAACTCCTTCTGTCCCCGATTGCATGCCTTTCAGCCATTTTTGAGGGCACTTATTGCTTCTAGTCAAATTTCACCAAAATAGATTCTTCTGCAAGTGGGGAAGTTAGTAGGAAATTCAATCAAAAAGTACATAAAATTTTGGTTTTGATCATTTAGGCTAAGGCTAGGAGCAGGGCATTGGGTAGGGATGGTCACCATGCCTTTAGCCCATGCTGCTTTGTCCCTCGTATATACTGCTCATAATGCATGCTTTTGTCTCAACTCATGAATACATTCGGATTAATTCCATCTGCCAGCTAACAATTTTCAGCCTCAATGGCTGTCCATCGTGCTCCTATGAGATCTTTCATGAATCAAGTTGATAGTGACATTTTAAATTTTTACATCACATGATTTTTTTATTCAAATATATTGGTAATTTCAAATTATCACTTAATATTTTAATTAAAAAGACAAAATAATCCCACCATTGACTTGTTAAAATTGTAAATATTTGGTTTCAATTCAACATAATTAATGCTCCTTATCTCCACAAAAAAGTCATAATTTATATTTTTTTGAAAGTGGGGTTTATTTTTTTCCATCAAATAAAAAATTCCTACTTTACAAACTTAATTTTACAACTAATTTATCCAATTTTAATAAAGAAATAAAAAATTTTGATGCTCCGAAGTCTAAATATTTCTTTTTCACTTTCGGGATCTGAGTACTAAAAAGAACTTCGTATGCAAATAATAACTAGTTTGATGTATATCATCGAAGTGTTCTTTATAATCTATGATTACACTCCAAAAACATCATATTTTGTAGTTTCAATTGACTAATTTAAAAATTAATCTCCATGATTAAATTCTAAAAGTTAAAATTAGTTTTGAAGCATAGTAAAGGTATAATATCTTTGCCACTATACGAGAAGATGACCTAAATGAATATCATCCCACCTCAAAAAGAATACTTTTTCTTTATAGAAGAAGGGTCTGCCGCACCAAACCATCCATTTAGCATAAAAAGGACACCCTAGCCATGATTTCCCCACACTTAAAGGAAAAAAAAAATGTGACTTTCCAAAATATACAATAAAGATATCACTTGGACAGGTGAGTGGAAGAGCTCATCCCATCCCATATCACTTGGCACAGGAATATCCTCATCACAACCTTTGGATATTTGTAAGGAAAAGTATCTTATACAAACATGAACCAAACACAGCCCAATAGTGAAAAGGAAATGTTTCAAAAAATGGCAATATGTGTAACTAAAAGAATAGGGAGATTAAGAAAAGAGGGCAGAGAAAAGGAGAAGAAACTTTAGATGTGACTATTGTCTAGCAATATTCTAAAGGAGTCTACATCAAATCAATCCCCATCTTATAATGGGGGGACCCCCATTGCACTATCTAAATTCATTCTAAATCCATAGCCCTCACTAGTCACAGGTCTCATCCCCTCTCAATGCAAAAGGTCACAACAAAATCTTCTTTCACCCACCCACCCACCAGTTTCATCACTTAAGGTTACCTACTTTTGTAAACGTGACATATTAGAGTTAATCAAATCGGTTTTTGTTCACAAATCAAATTTTAACTCCCAAATCCATGAACATATATGTGCCTCCTTTTTAGCCTCCTTTGCCTTAACCATGACCCTACATTACACATTTAATTATCTTCAAGTCAAAAGAAAACCAACCAAGCCCTTTGCCAAACATATCCCTTTCAAACCCCATCTTCTATTAGTAGGATTCTTGGAAACCAAACACAAAATTAGTTTGAAATCGATTTAGGAGCATCACTATTTTGCCTGTGTTTCAACGTGCGAGAATAGAATAGAACAAAAATCGAAATAGAAATAACAATCAATCATAATACCACGTGAACAAAAATAATCGATGTAAGGTTCTTAAAAATCAAACATAAAATTAATTTAAAATCAATCCAAAAGAATCATCATTTTACTTGTATTTAGTCCATGAGAATAGAAATAGAAATTGAAATGAAAATAAAGATGGATTATAATACTATGCAACTCAAATGAGTTTTTGTGTGTAAGTGAAAAGAAAATTAAAGACCCTTACCAAGGGCAAAACCCAATTTGCACTAGGAAGACAAAGGCGAAACCAAACAAAAAATTAGTGTGAAATTAATATAAAGAGACCAAAGCCTAAAACAATCTACTTTAACAAAAAGTGACAAATTATGGTTAATCAAAATTTATTTATGTTAACAAAATCAAGATGAACCCTCAAATCCATGGAAACATGTGCCCCTTGTGTGTCCCTTTACCTTAACCATGACACTACATTAAATTGTCTTCAAGTGAAGAGCAAACTAAAGGCACTTGGCAAGGATATCCCACTTCAAACCCTACTTGTACCAATAAGATTCTAGGAAACCAAACACAAAATTAGTGCAAAATTATGTAAGAGAGTCATCCTTAACTTAAGGCTACCTACTTATGAGTGTGACAAAATTATGGTTAATCAATGTTTACTTATGTTAACAACAAAATAAATTTGAACACTCAAATCCATGAAAAAACACTACCCCTCATGTATCCCTTTATCTT
Organism: Vitis amurensis; assembly: GCA_037355405.1. Classification (NCBI taxonomy): domain Eukaryota; kingdom Viridiplantae; phylum Streptophyta; class Magnoliopsida; order Vitales; family Vitaceae; genus Vitis; species Vitis amurensis. The sequence goes on along the minus strand of JBAPGN010001378.1, from coordinate 17,103 downwards.
AACCATGGACCTACATTTCATTTTCTTCAAATCAAAAGGAAAATTAAAAGCCTTTGCCAATAAAATCCCATCAAACCCAACTTGTACTAGCTAGATTGTGAAAACTAAATACAAAATTAGCGTAAAATTTGCGAAGAATTGTCGCTTAAGGTTACCTACTTTTATGAATGCGACAAATTGAGGTTGATTAAAGTTTGTTTATGATAATAAATCAAAAAAGCTACACTCAAATCCATGAACAAACATACCTCATATATATGCATCCTGCCCTTTGCCTTAACCATCACCCTACATTTAATTGTTTACAAGTCAAGAATATCAAAAGGGCCTTGGGAAGCATATCCTCTTCAAACCCAACTAGAACTAATAAGATTCTTGGAGGCCAAACACAACATTGGTGTAAATTGAATGCAAGAGCATTTCATCACATCAACCACTTTTCTTTCTCTTTTGCTTTGAAAATAGAATAAATTCTTGGAATAGAAGGAAGAGAAGTTATACTTAACTAGAGAGATTTTTTTTTCTTCTTTTTTTTTTTTTTTTTTTTTAAATTGACTACAAACATGATTTTACAACTTTACTAAAAGAGACAATCCATAAGAAAAGATCCATCCATGGTCCAGTTTCTTCATCATCTTCCTTCTGGTTTCCCCGTCCAAGTTTCTGGTGCAGCAATGGACCTGGCTGAGCCTTTTTGCATAAGATGCCAAGCCGTATGCATCCTCCTCTTTTCATATTCCCAGTAAAATGTAGTAGACAAGTGTAATGGGCAATGCAATTAACATCCCAAATATGACTCTGCAGTGCATTCAACCACACTTTAGAAAAAGAAAAGTCGGAAAGCTAAAAAAAGAAAAATCTTGTGTTTTAGCGAGAAAATATACTCACCCTGTGCTGAGAATATCAGGGTGTACATTGTATTCTTTAGCAAAGACAAAGGGCACGATTCCTTGGGGTAAAGCTGCCTGTTTTTCAAAGCTTGTCAATCCAAGCACATGAGGAGAAAAAAAAATGCCAATAGATAGTGGGTCAAAGTATAAATATTCAGAGTTTGGATTAATTAATGTATAAATATTTTTTCTGTTTTTGTGTGCATTTTGTTGGTATTTTCAAGTATGACATTAAATAAAAGGTGGGTACTGTGTAGAGTCTTTTGACAAAGGTAAATTGAAAGGGAAATAATAAAAAAACTTATCTGAAAGGAGCAATCTCTGTGTGTGTGTTTTTTTAAAGGATTAAAGTGATTGAAGCTTGGAGAGTTAAGTAGGATTGGTTGTGTCAGGAGGAGGCAAGCAAGCAAAGTAAAGAAAAGGAGGGAGAGAGGAAAGGAATCAAAAGGTAGAGAAAGAAAGGAATGACCTGGACAATGGCAACGCGCAGGAGGACTCCGCGAAGCCCAACAGCAATGGAAGCAGCTGCCATGACAGCTGGGCCTGTAAGGAATCTCACGGCCATGGCAAAAACTGCTATGGAATTTCCACATGCTATGATCCTTGGTTGCAAAGCCATGAACAGACCTGTCATCAATCAATGCCATCACCACCACACCCACAAACCACTGTCAGTCACCACCAGACACTTTGAAAGACCTTTCATCATCACCCCCACAACCTCCCATTACCATTACCCCCCGTATAACCAAACATTTTTATGGAAAGATGCAGACATGTTATTATGAGAACACTGTTTGTTGCTTTGCTTTGTTTGCTTTTCTTGAAAATTTAATTATGAAAAAGTAAGGAGAGAGAATCAGAAAAGATTGGGAAAGGGAGGGAGAGAGAGAGAGAGAATTTTGATTCAAGTTACTGACCTAGACTGAACATGGCCATGCCAAGCCCTGCATCTGACAGTATGGCAATGGACTTTTCTATAATAGCAGGCATCTGAACTTTCCACCTACAAGAAACCCACAAAGAAAATATTAGTAAAAAGACAAAAGCCCAGAAATTACAACGGTTTAAATACTGAAAAATGAAGGAAAACTTGGAAAAGTCTTCAAGAATCTAATGGGTTTAATGGGGGAATCAACAGAGAAGAGACACTCACTTGAATGAAACTAGAGACCAAATAAGGCCTATTAAGCTTGAGTAAGTGTTGGGGTTCCTGATGAGCTTTCTCCAAACCATTATCAGGATGAGTCTAGTCATGACGCTAGCTGGAGGCATGGCTTTGGCTTTTCCATCTCCCACTTTTTCACCTTCGTGGTTGTTCATCTCTTGGGCTAACACCCTGTTTCCAAAGCTGAAATCGTCTCTCTCCAAGTAATCTTCTTGATTCTCTCTGTGACCCTCCACTGATAATCCAAACCCGCAAGAAAAAATGATTGAAAACTCAACAAATACAAATCTAAATCAAAGAAACATGGCAAAGAAAAAAAAAACTACCTTTTCCGGGAGACACTGCCACTCTCTCTTTCACGTTCTGATCATTGGCTCCGTATTCATGGCCCCCAAACACATCTGAAACAGGAGAAGCACTTGAACTCCAAACAAACATATGAAGATCCCTAGTTCCTTCGTCTGGCTTCTGCTGAGCTTGGCCATTAGGCTTCTTAGCAGCAGCAGCAGAAGCAACATTTTTGGACCCAGTCGGCGAAAACATGCCTGGGTTGGGTGCCGGGTAATGGTTACCACCCTGAGCGTGGTAGTGAAATCTGATCTTGTTGTTGTTGTTACCATCTTCTTCATAATTGGAAGGCCTCGGCGTTGGGCCTCTCGAAGTGGTCAGGCCGTACACGTCAGAAGAACCAAAGTTTGAATTGCGCCCACCCGCTACCATTGAGTAGAAATCAGTGTGATTGAAACTGGACCCTCTTGGAGTTGGGTTTCGTGAGGACTGTAACGAGTATATCTCTGCATTTGTTAGATTCGATGGCCGTGGAGTGGTAGACGACAACCCCTGTGACCTTCTGGAGAATATATCTGATCTTGAAGCATTTGATTTTCTCACAGTGACATGAAGCTTCCCATCCTCCTTAATTTCAGCCTCAGTTTCCAAGGCTTGCCTTCCATCCAATGACATGATATCAGAATCCACATGGATGGACACAATCGAGCCAGCAGTATCTGGGAACTGCTCAGAGATGAGCATCTTTGCACCTCTATATTCAAACAGAAATAACATCAAAGTGTACCATATGATGCACTGAAGTACAACAATTTGGACCATTAAGCTACCAGAATACTCTCCATACATTCCTTTCAGTAAAGGAATGCCCATCACCAGAGTGTTTGGAAGCGTGGAAAGAGAGAAGAGTGTTATAGTCCATTCTAGGCAACCCCTTTTGCTCACATTACTCCACACAGCTAACACTGCCAAGACTATAATCTTCTGAAGGGTATCTGCAGCTATGAATCTGAAGTTCATGGCATAAGGATTGTTGGTGGAGATGAAGTGGAAGGAGAGAAGAGGAACAGCAAAGAGAGCAACAAATCGGTTTATACCGGAGCACTGGTCTGGAGTGAAGATCTTCCACCATTTCACCGACCCATAAGCTAAGATCATGGCCACGTAGAGTGGAACCACTGCAGTCATGACATGGTAGAAGTCTAATAAACTAATCATCTTGGCTCACTTGAATTCCTCAAGCAAGATAGTCTCTCTACTGCAGACTCTGAGGAAGAAGAAAGATGAGATGAAGAAGATAATGATACTGTTGGTGGTGGTGGTGGTGGTGAAGGAGGAGGTGGTGGTAGTGAGAAAGTTTAATGTAATGGAGGAGCATGTGTTTGGGTTTTTGGGGTAGTGGGTAAGAAGCAGAATACAGCAATATTTTTCACTATACAATACAGCTTTGAGAGTTGCGAGCAAGCTTGCACTTGCAGTCCCCAAAGCACAGACCTCCCTTTTTTTTCCCCTTTGTTTTTTGCTTTTTGTTTTGAGCTTTGTTTGGATTTGGGATGAGGTATTGCTATTGATAACTTGGTAAGGTGGTGTATGGCTCTATCTCCTATGAATTAATGGTAGTAGAAAGTGTAGAAAAAGCAATTTGGTTGGAGGTGGTGTGTCTCTAAGTACTTGTTTGGAGACCTTTTTTAAGCTTTGCAGAGACCCTCCACCCCTTCTTGCTTCTTTTTCCCCTCTTTCTTCTTGGATTCTCTTTTCTTGCTCATGGGCCGTGGATGGGCTGTGGCTGTGTTTTTATGTTTTATTCTCTCTTTTTCCCTTTCTTTTTGTTTTGTTAAATTAGAAGTATTACTAGTAAAAATTCTTTGGTCTCCTCGTTGCCCACTGACTGGGGGCGATTAATCATTTTTGGGCTACGCGCTTGTCAAAGGGGCTGGGCTAAGATTGGAAGACAGGAGAAGGATAAGTATGCGAGGATTTGCAAGCCTTTCATGTAGACCCTACCCCATCACCATTCCGCGCCATACATGCTACTGGAAACCTGCTAAGGCTTCAACTTGGCGTTTTGAGTCAGGAAGGTGACGCCACCCCAAGCCCAATTCTAACTAGCAGACCACCTGGCCACCCCAGTTCAAGCCAAGTCCAGGTGGTGTGGTGGGGTTGGGTTGGTTAGGACTTTGGCTCCGGTATAGTAGTCAGAAGTTAGAACTCCTTTGGCAATAGAAATTTAGTCCATTCCTGTTTTCTAGGATTCTATAGAAGTATTATGGGGTATAAGATACTAATTTTTGGTACCTTCGACTAAGAGTGTCCAAGACAAATTAATAAATGAATATTATTTTGGCGATGGTTAGGCCTTTTTTTAATAACTAATTTTTAAAAAGGTTTTATGTTTTTTTAAAACAGAAAAAAAAAAGGAAAGCATGTTTATTAATTATATAAAAGAAAATCGATTTTTATTTTTAAAAATAAAAAATATGATGTTTTTAGATAATACTTTCAATTATTTCACTTGTTTTGTGATTGTTTTAAAACATAATTATACAAATATAAAAAATAATTAAAAATAAACACTACATATAAAATTAATTTTAAAAATATAAGAAATATGTTAAGAAAATTTTAAGTTCTCAAATGAACTTCTGTTCACTAAAATATCATAAGATAGTTTTTTAAAATTGTTTTAGAAAATAATTCAAAGACGGCTTTAGAGTCGAAATAATAAAAGAAATTGAAAATTATAAAATAAGAGATGGAGTTGCAAGGCATTTAAAAAAAGATGAGGCAATCCAAGACAATGACTAAATACAAGTTCCATGGGTTTCTTCAATTGGGAAGGCTCCAAACCACAAGTCCCAAGTGTCAAGTCCCTTGCATTCCGCCAAAGAAAATTAAGCATTGATCATGCATTGCATCATATCATGGAATAGAAGTAATTAAGAAGGAAATTATATAGACCAAAAGATCTTTTCAAGAGTCGTGTTTTGGAAGGATGCGTCTGGATGAAATATAGAAAAATAATACAGGTGTGTTTGGCATGATATGTTATTTTGGGATTGAATTCTTATTCTTACGAAGGTACATTATTTTTATGCATGATGTAATGTTTTAGATTTTTTTTTAAAAAAATTATTTCTTAAAATATTTTATAAAAAATTACTAAAATTATATCAAATTTGTTTTTGTAAGATAATCCCATTTTTTAAAAATTGTTTTCATTCTAAAATTGATGGAATGTGTTTTTAAAACTAAAATATTATTTTAGAGTAGAAAAACACACACCAACACTTTATTTGGATGAAAAATTTAAAGAAAATTGTTCTGAATTATATTTAAGGGTAGTAGATCGGGGAAAAGATTATTAAAAAAATGAAAGAAAAATATGAAAAAATAAAATATAAATTTTAAATTCAATAAACTTTTCCAACATCCTTCTTAGAATTTATTTTTTTTTTTTTCTACTAAACGGGAAAAATAAATCCTTCTTAAAATTATTATTATTATTATTTCTCTTTTTGAGGTTTTGGAGATTAGACTTCTTATCGGTGCACTCACCGTTCCTTTCTCCCTTCTAATCACACGTTCTTCTCATTGGTCCAATCACTGTTCTCTTTTCATTTTTTAATCCCACGTTCACACACAAAATGCAAAAATAAATAAATAAATAAATAAATATATAGCAGCCTTCTCACCTTCTCTTTTTTAATTTAATTTTTTTTAAAGACATTACTCAAGTAACCCACATTCCATCTACATCCCATTGAAATATATATATATATATATATATATATATATAAATTAATTCCACATTAAGTAAAGTTTAATGTACTTTTTTTTCTAGGTAATTAAAACCCATTGTTAATTTTTGGGCTTGTTATAGGAAAATAAATTTTCTAATTTTTATATAAAATATATAGTCTCAAATGATAATTTTTTATTCATTTAGATTTTAAATATATCAAAAAATAAGACAACATGAAAAATATTTAAAATGTGTTTGGTTCTCCAAAAATAGTAAAAAAGGAAAATAAATTATTCTCTCATATTTAATCGTCCTATACAAAAATACCAAATAAAATTAAAATTAATTAAAAATTCATATATTTTAAAATTATTTAATTTTTATATAAATAAATAAAATAAATTTAAAATAATAAATAAAAATAATTTATTAACCTTTTTTATATTTTCCCCTTGAATTTACGTGCAACCAAACATTGCCTTAATATTTTAAATTACATGTGCTAAAATAAAAGTGGACCAGTGAAAAAATAATTCATCAAGGTTGCATTCACCAGTGCCACCATTTCTTAAATAATCTTTTTTTTTAAAAAAAATCCAATTCAAAAATGGGGTTGGTGAGGATAAGACAGAAAAAGCTTTAAACTAATAAAATTCATGCACTTTGTACTCTTTGAAAACATAACCACTGTTGCAATGCGTGCACTTGAGCATGGTGCTTGGGGTTTTCAATTTCAAGACACCTCTCAGCCTTACAACCCAATCCTTTTTTTTTTTCTTTCTATTAAAAAAAAAACCTTTCATTCTTTGCCACACCCATCATTAACTTCAACGCATGCTTGCTTAGATTTTATCACTTCTAGGCACTCACCCACATAAATTAATTATTAAACTAAGATTTTACCTTTCGGTGAAAAGGTGAACCCAAGATTTGTTTTCAGGGCCACCAAGTGGGTCTTCCTTCATTCTATGTCATCCATGGCTCAAAAGATTGCTTTATGGAGATGGGTGAAGAAGGGGTAAAAAGTTTAAAACCCCAAAGACTACCCTTTTTTACCTTCACATTAGGTAAAAAAGTCCAATCACTTTTTGCCCTTCATGCTAATTTCTCTGGGTTTTTTTTTTTTTTAAAATTTTGTACAAATATTATTTCTTTATATCTTCATTAACCATTCAATTTTACTATTCAATGATTGATATTTTCAGTTTGATATAATACCCATTTGATGGTTGTGCTTCTAACACTACAATGAGGAGGAGGAAAGGTGATGAAGAAATTATGAGGTGACGTGCATGCCATGTTTATAATTGGGAAAATTGTTCACTGCTTAGGGAATTTTTGACTGGTCAATTGAAATCTATGAGGGCTCCATAGGGGATAATTATTTGACCTAAGCATGTTTACATGTGTTTTCGCAAGTTTTCATGCCTTTAAGTCATTTCATAAAAATATGCTGAAAAGTTCTTGTTCATGAGGCTTATTGGGTAAGAAAATATGCTTGTAGATGGTTTGATGCATAAAAATAAGAGCCCATTGGCATTGGACATGTGACAAATCAACATATGATAAGAATGAGAGAAAGTGATATGTTACAACAACCTCATCTTCCTCGCACTTATCCCATACATTTACAGCTTCTAATGGCCTCCAAAAGCTTATCTTAAGTTCTGATTGTTAGCTGAAAATTGACCCATTTGGGGTGTTCAAATATCAGCCTCAGCCTCAAGGTTTCATGGTAGTCAGCATCCCAGCATTTCATCAGTTCTAACTCATTCAAGGATTTAATTCTAAGGATGCTGTCATTGATCAATAATCATATGAAGGTATTATAGCAATCTCATGCCATTGAGAGATCAAGTTTGTGGAAGCAGCCATCATCTGCCTCCTGTTTGGTTGATCCAAATGGGGGACTGGGAATCTATTCAGTTACTAATATTGGAGATATTAAGATCATCCTTACAAATTTCATCATTATCATATTTGGATAAGCCCAAGGTCTAGAAGAGAACTTTCCAGACCTTAAAAGGCCAATCAAGAAGAAAATGGAAGATGAAATATTGTTTTGGGTATTTCAAAGAAGCTTGTACTGGGCTCTGGCTTGGGTTGTAAAATATTGGGTGGTAATGGAAAAGATCAATGCTCATTTACATGAGGCCTGCCCATGGGCTCAAGGTTTTGAAACCAATTTTAAGAAACTAACTAACAAAAGCCCAACTCGAATTCAGTTTCTGCATAAAGCTTGTGCCCCTTTTGCAATAGAAACGAAAATTCATTGAATGGTAATATATTGAGAGATCATACCATAAATATCATAAGAAAGAAAATAAGTATATCTAGATGAATGAGAGAGAAGTGTTTTAAAGATACATGTCACAATCTACTTAAAATAAGTGTCGTATGTGAGCTTAGAAAATAAGCTAAGTCCGTAGCATACAGTTAGCTAAAAGAGAATCCATACAATAGAATCATTGTCTAATCATATCGTTATAGTGTATTAGAAAATGATGAATTTTCATTCAATGAAGGAGTATTTCTATATGTCAAACCTGACCCTGTTGAAGAAGAAGCACAATCCGAAGGCCCAATTATTTCAGTTCTAATATACTCTGCTAATTCAAAATGTCCTCGAACATGTAGAGGCACATGAGATTTGACCCTCTCTAGCTCTAAGGCTACTTCCTTCATTGTAGGCCTTTTCTTCCCATTCAAATTCAAACAATGTGTTGCAACGTTAACAACAGCCATTATCTCCTCTTCTCCACCCTCATTCACAACTTGAGCATCAAGAATGTCAAATAAGTTTGTCTCCTCTATTGACAAAATAAAATAACTTGCTAAGCTTCTCTCTTCTTCGGTTCTTGTTGAAGAAATCGGCTTTTGGCCCGTTAAAAGCTCAACCAAAACAATTCCAAAACTATATACATCACTTTTTTCAGTGAATTGTCCTGTTCGAAAATATTCTGGATCTAAGTAGCCGAAAGTCCCTCGCACAAGAGTAGTCAAGTGAGTTTGGTCAATGGAAACAGATCTCGATGTCCCAAAATCTGCCACTTTTGCTCTATATTTCTCATCTAAGAGTATATTTTTAGACTTGATATCTCTATGAAAAATAGGTGTACTAGAGGCAGAATGTAAGTAAGCAAGTGCTCCTGCTACTTCCGTGGCAATCTCCAAGCGTCTTTCCCAAGAAAATGGCAACTCATTGTTTTTATCATGAATAAGCTCAAATAGAGTTCCGTGAGAGATAAACTCGTAAACTAATAAGGGAACTTCTATCTCCAAGCAACATCCCAATAGCTTTACTATATTTCTATGATTTAGTTGGGAAAGAATCACAATCTCATTGATGAATTGCTCATATTGATTCTCATCAACTATTTTTGACTTCTTAATGGCTATGATTCTTCCATCAGTCAACATACCTTTATAAACCGTTCCTTGACCTCCACGACCAAGAATACGATTCTCATTGAAGTTGTCACTTGCCTTCTTCAATTCATTGAAAGTGAATATTTTTGTATTCTCAATGCTGATTTCATTAGAAGACATTTGGTGTTGTAATAACTGTTGCTGGAAGAACTGTTCTCTGAGTTTGATCTTTCGCCTTCTCCTTAAAACTTTATATAACCAGAACCCTCCAAGAAGTAGAAACAACAATCCCCCACCTAGGCTAATACCTGCACATCTCACAAGTAATGAAAAGATAACCTTTATTACTAAAATGTATCAAGAAAGTTCGAATTTTGACATTCTCATATCATATATTCAAATTGGTTCAACTCAACACTTAAGTAAAAAAAAAAGATACAGAGTTTCACTAACCTAAGGAAAGATAAACTTAGTTAAAAAAAAGTGAGAAATTGTGAGAATTTTGAAAATATACTATGTCAAATCGGATAGATATTGTCAATTCTGAATTTAAGGACCGACAATATCTACATAATTGAGAGTCGGTTATTACCCTTTACATATTTAAAATTGTTAGGGGTATTTTTTTTGGGCAATGAGACTAAGAAATTCTACATTGATGATTTAGTAAACACATATGAAACCAGAGAAGCATATCATTACCTAGAATCCAAAATTTTGAAGCCAAAGATCTTTCATCGCAGAAGAAACGACCGTCAATTCTGGTTAGACATCTTCCTTTGCAGTTTGCACATACTTCAACAACTGTAACATGAAAATTTTATCATCCTTTGGTCACAATCAACAACTTCTAACTTAAATTAACCAAATTAGTAAAATAATTTTTTGATCTCTTCAAACCAAATGTTCAAAAGGCCTGACAAATGAATAATGTCATGTGAATGATTATATATTTGTTATGCATAGTTAGATTGATGATCAAGAAAGGGTCATCATGGATTGATCAAACCCAAATATACAAAGACATATATCTCTAAAATTCGTGGATGAACAGGCTTTAATGGAGTCTTACCTTGGCATCCATTGGGTAGATAAGGGTTCCCTTCTTGGTAAGCCGGACAGGAGCAAGAATAATAAGAATGATTTCCCAGTGCCCCGTCAGGGACTGTGTTTTTGTGACAATCACTGCCCTCCACCGATTCTTTTATCATCCAGATCATTTCTCCCTCCGATGAAGCCTCATATTCCATACCTGAACCTGAAGACTTCCCCCTCAAAATGAAATTTCTACCGAAGGCAGCATACGTACAATTCAATTCTGTGCCCATATTTGTACTCCATGTGGTGTTCAGAATATAGAAATCAAGATTGGATGGAACTGTGGTTTTGCAACAGTTGATCCCGTAGCAACCATTGCTCAGAACACTAGAGCTGTTATCGCAAATGGAAGAGCAGCCTGCTAAGATGGTACCTTGACGCGTGATCAGGACCGAATTGGCACAACCCACCACCCTCAGTGCGTTACCTTCTGAGTAAAAAAATGGGGTTTTACTCAAATCAATGCCCTTCCATGTCGATCTATTCCTGTCATGGTCTTGACAGTAGACAGCCATGGGGCTGATAACAGTGACCAGTTGGTAAGCCAGTGATACAAACGTCAGCTTCAGATTGAGCTCAGGATGACTCAAATATGGCGTTGGAGGATTAAAAGAATCGTTGCAGTTGACTGCAAACCACTCATTAAGGTAGCAATCTTTCCCTATTCCAAATGGGTATGGAATGGTAACATCTCCGCATCGTTCTCGGCAGTTTTGCTTTGCCATGGAGGGAGTAGCTGTTGACGCAGTTGTTAGCCATAGCAAGGAGATGAGCAGAAGCACAGACTTCACATTCATTTCTTCAGCCGAAGATCTTCAAAGTGGTATTCGTCTTCTTTGGGAGGGTAGGACATTAGATTAGTTGGCTGCGGTTTTCCCTTATCATGTGATGGCCGATGAACCCACAGCTCCACCATCTCCAAAGAATAAACAATTTTTTGCTGGTCAGAGATTAGGGGCTCCCCTTATAAAATATCTAAAAACACAGTTGGATTGCATCAACCCTTCATGTTGTTTGACTTTCAACCTTCTCCGATTTTCAGAAATTTTAAATCATCTTACCGCGTGAAGGGAAATAATCTTAGCATACCGTGTACACCTGTCCATACAAGCCCTGCTTAAATCAAAAGCCTTTTTTTTTTAATTATTATTTTTTAATTTATTTCAAGAACTAGCAATTGCATTTAAAAGATTCACCCATAGAAATTAAAAATAAAAATAAAAATATCATTTAACGTACTTTATATTGTTTAGTTTTTTTTTTTTCTCTCTAATATGAAGAAGAATTTTTATAAATCAATAAAATATAGTTTAATGATAATTGTAATTTTATTATACTAGGGAATCAATAAAAAAAAACTTTGTTTAAAAGAAAGTTCAATTTTATTGATTTATAAACCCATTAAGATATAATTTTGTTTTTGAAAAAAATTAATTTTACAATATCAAGAAACTAATAATCAAAAATCTAGTAATTTAAATAAAAATTGGATTCTTTTATATTTATCGATCATGATATTAATATTGTCTCCACCGAGATGAAATACCTTCCTTTATCCTCCAATGTCATGGACCCACATTAATCTTCATTTTGAAATTAAATCGACCTATTAAATGTAACATATACAAAATAGTTGGCATTTAAAGAAATCAAATGTCTAATTTACATCAGTATTAAGTGCATATTAACAAAGAAATGGTTCATGATAGTAAAATATTACAACTTAAAAAATGAAACATGATTTAACTGCCTCATTATCACGTGTTAAATAGTAGTGGTTGAACATCCAATGAGAATGCTTTCTTGTCCTCGAACTTAGGGATAGCAACGGGTCGATCACCCTCGTCCCAACCCCGCCCTGTTTATTCGAAACGGTTCCCATCCCCGTCCCATTTAAAAAATTATACGAGACGGAGTGGGGCGGGCAGGTATGATAAATTTCCATACTCGTCCCGTTTAACTTTTTTTTGAATTTTAATTTTTTTTTTAAAAAATTACTTTTAAAATTTTTAATTATATTAAAATAAATATATTTTATAAATAATTAAATTATTATATTTGTTATAACTTATTTTATTAAAAATATTTTATTATTATCTATATATTAAAAATATTAAAATAAAAATTAAATTAAATTAAATTTTAATTTTATGTATAATCGGGGCGGGGCGGGTACCCGAAAAGACCCGTCCCATTGCCATCCTTAGTCGAACTGCATTGTCACTATTGAGGTTGAAACACTATCTAAAGGCCCACATATCTCAGTTATAATAGCTTCATCCTCTTGGACATTTTCTTTAGTATTCAATGGCAAAGATGATGTTATGATATGCACCAACTCCATTGCTACTTCTCCCATTGTTGGCCTTTTTCTCCCATTCAAGTTCAAGCATCGACTTGCAAGGTTAGCGATTGCCATGATCTCCTCTTTTTGGCCTTCTTTTGAAACTCGAGCATCAAGAATATCAAATAGATTATTCTCCTCTAGTGATAAATTAAAATGTATTGCCAAACTTTTTTGTTTTTCTGATCTTAATAAAGAAATTGGGTCAAAAGCTCAACAAAAACAACTCTAAAACTATAGACATCACTTTTTTCAGTGAATTGACTGGATTGAAAATATTCCGAATCCAAGTAACCAAAAGTTCCTTGTACAATGGTAGTCAAGTGAGTCTGATCAATGGAGATGGATCTTGATGTTCCAAAATCTGAAACTTTTGCTATACTTATCATCCAAAAATATATTAGCGGATTTAACATCCCTCTGATAAATAGGGACGGAAGACGTTGAATGTAAGTAAGCTAGTTGTCACAAGATGCTTCAAATGACCCTCCCCATGGCTTATATAGGAGGTGAGAAGCTTCTAGAGACCCTTGGAGACATCCACACTTAGCCACTAGTGGGAAGAGTGTGGAAGGTTCTAGAAATGCCTAGAGAAGTCCACACAACTCTACACTATGGTAGAAGGCATGAGAAGGGTCCAAAGCTTTCTAGAGAAATCTAGAAGTCTTTTGAATATTCTAGAATAGTGTAGGACATTCTAGAAGTCTCTTGAATATTCTAGAATAGTGTAGGACATTCTAGAATATTCATGAATTGTAAGGAACCCTCCAAGGTTCTAGAGAGTTCCATAGGTGCCTATAAATAGGTGAGGGCCTCATTTGGCCAAGGCACCAAGCAAGTGAGCATCCAAGCACTTGTAAAGGTTTCCTTGAGTTAGTGAAAGCTTCCATTCTTTCAAGAGTTGCCTACCAAACTTCTTAAGCTTTTGAGTCGTGAGTGTCTTAGCTGAGCAAGCTAAGCATTGGGGAGCAAGGCTGACTTAGCAAGATCAAGCGTCTTGGCTTGTCTAAGTGCCGCACGAGCTTAGTGAACGACTAAGTCCGTGACATAGTGCTCCAACTATTTCATTAACAACTTGTAAATGCATTTCCCAAGAAAATGGGAACTCACCTTGATCATGAATAAGTTGAAACAATGTGCCATTGGAGACGAACTCATAAACTAATAAAGGTACCTCAGTTTCCAAACAACACCCTAATAGTCCAACTATATTTCGATGGTTGATTTGCGAAAGAATCACAATCTCATTGATGAATTGTTCCACTTCATTGTTGTCAACCCTTTTTGATTTTTTGATTGCTACAATATTTCCATTAGCTAACATACCTTTATAAACCGTCCCTTGACCTCCTTGACCGAGAATTATGTTTGTATTGAAATTGTTTGTTGCCTTCTCCAACTCTTCTGTAGTGAAATTTTTTGTTTTTTCAACAACTTTATCGAAAGATATTTGTTGTTGCAATAACAAACCACCATTTTGCTTAAAGAATTGTTGCTTCAGTTTGATTTCCTTCCTTTTCTTAAGTGCTTTATACAACCAAAAGCTCCCTTGGAGTAGAAACAATGATCCTCCAGCAACGCTTAAACCTGCAATGTTAAGAAAAATGCAAAACAATTACATCATTGTTTAAAATGCAAGAAAACTTGCTTAGTTTCTTATTGTTATTGTCTTTGTTCTTGTCATCAACCTATATGGACTTTGGTATCTATTATAAACCTCTTCTTTTGTTTGGCACCTAAGAAAATGGTAATAGATGCTCAAAATCAAATGGAGTATTGGGTCCTATAACAAGTGCAACATATCTTCTCTTTTTTCTTTCAAACTGATTCTAGTACAATAAAACCCTCAATTGTATATATACACACAAAAAATAATTGTTATTTAATAACATAATATAATTTTTTAAAATTTTTTTTAATTATAAAATATTATTAACAAAGAAATAAAAAAATTACTTACAAAATTATCAATTAATGAATGATTTCCAAATAATAATAAATATGACAAATAATATTTCATTAATATTTTTTAACATAAACATTGAGATACAATATATTTTTATTTTAAAAATATCAAATATTAAAATATTGTTCCAAAAGTGTCTTGAATTTCTAATTAGTTCCTTTTATATCAAGAATACTATATGAAATATTATTTTATATTCATATGTCATTGTAATATTAAATTTCTTATAAGATACATAAAGTTATTTAGAATATCTTTATAAATATTCTTGGGTAAGAGGAAAAAATTATAAGATGAAAATAGACTTGTGAAGACTATACGAGGTAAATAGAGAAAATGAGAGATACTCAAATGATATTGTGAACTAATTCTCTCTCGATAGATATAAGCATGTCTAATCGAACCACATTAAAATCCCGTATATTTTTATATGAATTATTTTATTTTTCTAAAATAATTTATGTTGATTTCTAAAATGAGATATAAGATATTATAATAGACAAACATATAAAACAAGTAAAAGAAAACACACGAGACCAAGTAAAAGAAAAATGTAGATCATCATTATTTACCTATAATCAAAGCTTTTAGCAAGGTGGAGAATTCATTTGCACAGAAGAACTCACTACCTTCCGTTGATGAGTTCGTTGAGAACCCTCTCTTGCGACATCTATCTTTGCAGTTTGAACATGCTTCAACAACTAAGACAAATATGAAAATGATAATTAAAATTTGTACTAATCTCTATTTTATTTTATTTTTTGGGTGATTGAATAACATTAAAAATAAAGGTAGTGTAATATTTCTATGGATAGGGTTACAACTTAGGCAGGTTAGTTAGCTTGATGTCTGACCCAAGCCTAACTAAATAAAGAAACAATACACCGAGTTGATCCAATCTGACTTTTAAGTTGACATACCAACTCAAGCTCAATTCATTCTTATTTCTCTAACCTTGGGTTAAGTTAGAGTTGTTCACATGTTAATTGAGTTAGACTTGGGTTGATCAATTGCATAATTTAAAATTCATTTATAATATTTTTTAAATATTGTTTTTATATGTATTTATATGAAAATTTAAATAATAAATAAGACAAACTTTCAAGATCTAAAAAAAGCATACATTTTATATATTTTTCTAAAATAATTAACAAATTATATGATATAATATAATTTGATATTTTTGGTTAATAATATAAAAAGAAAATGAATATTATTAATAATATGATATTATAAGAATATTAAATTGTTGAGTTATACTCAAGTTATCTAAACCTTAACCAATTTAGATTGATTTCGGGTTGAAAAAACCCAATTGAAACCCACCCAAATGTCGGGTTGGTTCATGCTAATCCATCCAATCTGCACCTCTAGAGGCATATGATATGATTTCTCCTCGTACATGCACACAAAAGATTATAATAAAGAGAAGAGCTTACCTTGGCATCCATGGGGATGGGGTAGATAAGGGTTCCCCTCCTCGTAAGGTCCACATAAACATTTATAACTGGAAGCATTTTGCGTGGACCACTCTGTTGATGCGTTGTGAATACAGTTGTAACAGCTTGCTGATTCTTCAATCCTCCAGATCAGTTGCGACTCAGCCCAGGATGTAGAGTTGAATATAAAATTCCCCAAGGCAGCAATCGTACAATTAGGCCATTCTAGTCTTCTATAATTTTGATCAAGTGTGGTTTTCAGATGGTAGAAATTGAGTGGGGATGGCGGTGTGGTTCGACAACAATTGATACCGTTGCATGAACCGTTTGCAAAAGGATAAACGGCTGCAGAGCTAGTATTGTCACAAATGGTGGAACAACCTGCCAGTACTTTGTCTTGCCGGGAGAGCAGTGATACACTGCCACAACCGCTCACACTAACGGTGTTACCTTTTGTTGAGAAGAGAAATGGGCTTCCTTACAGATCAACACTATCCAACACTTGGGTGTGCTGAGACTCAGGAAGCTTGCAGAAGTCAACTATGGGAGTTTGAACCACCACAGTCTGGTCCTCCAGTGATATGGAGCTCACCGGCGAACCATTGAGGTTAGGATGGGTAAAGATGGGTGTGGAATGTTTGCAACTTATAGAGAACCATTCATTAAGGTAGCAATCCTTCCCTACACCAAACGGGTATGGAATGGAAACACTTCCACAGGTATCGTTACAACCAGGCTGTGCTAGAGATGGAGCAGCTGATGATGCTCGTGTCAAGCATAGTATGAAGATGATCAGCTG
>JBAPGN010001377.1:0-22882 GCA_037355405.1 Vitis amurensis | reverse complement strand
AAAGAGAGAATTGATGTATCAACGTATGAGGTACTCACTTTCATATTGTGGATGAAGTTAGTTGAATTATTTTGAAGAAATGGGGGAGAGGTAACGAGGTGGCAAGGAGCTTTGAAGTTTGGTGGACTTGAGAGGGCGAAGCTGTGGGTATGGAGGAAATGCTTCCAAACGTCGTGTTTACAGCGTTGTTGAGGTGGAAGATGGGGACTGGTCTATACGTAGCTTTTTTCAGTACCGGAAAGAAGATGAGACGCCGACGCTGTCACGTTCTGAAGAAGAAACCGTAGCAGGAACGAGTTGGTTAAGAGTGGGGAGGTTGCGTCTCTCAGTCCGTAATACCTGAGAAGGGCTACGAGTAGTGTTAAGGGGACATTTGAGTGCTAACAAAAGAGGCGTCTTCCCGGACGTTTATCGCAATCAAAGGAAGTGGGTTTGGCGCAATAAAAGGGGGGTAGATAGGAGGGGGAAATGGAGCAGATGGAGCCAGCTGAAGCAAATTTTAATTGGCCAGCAATGAGTCTCTTTTAAGCCACAAAGGTTAGTGCCCAAAGTTGGGATGAGGACATCGTGGGCTTAAGTGGCTACGAGCTCTCAAGCCACAGTCTGCATCGGTTCGTCTTTCTCACAGCGAGCTGCTTCTTCTACAAGGCGACCGGCGACTGGTCTGTCTAGACGCGTGCGCAGGGCCGGCGCCGGGTTTTCTTTGGGAGAAGGTAGGGCGTTGAGCTAAGGCCAGTCCGTTCCACCTAGGCATGGTCAAACAACACCGTGAGCTGTAAGTTTAAAGCCGTCGGGGTTGGGCCAAAATTAGGAGGAGGCCCTTGGTATGGAAGTCTGGTCGCGAAGGGAAGAAATGAAGCGAGCGAGGGGAAAGCCCTACGGTTCACGAGAGAGATGCTCGCGGAGGAGAAGATGGCAATTTCAAAGAGCTGGTCTACCCTCTTCCTCCAAGAGCCTGTGAACGATAGGGACATCGGTGTAGCAGTGAGCCTATTTTCAAGGGGTTGTGTCAGTTAAGTGAGAAGCACATGGAAGAAGAAGTTCTGGGATGGGTTTCAGATGGAGCGAGGAATCGAGTGAATCTCTTCAGTGTCTCTGTCTGGTAACCTTGTCGAAGAGGACCATGCGACCGGTTGAAGTCAAAGGAGGGCTAACGGGACGAGTGGGGTTTGATCATTCGTGGTATTCAGAATGGTATCACCTTCTAATTCAATATAGAGTAAAGGACTCATCTTTGAGGGGTTTTGCTAAATTCCGGGAGCCAAAAACTTGGAGGTATGTAGCCATTCCTTCTCAGCCACCGAGTTCACTTTCTTTTCTTCTGTAGTCGATTCTCTTTTGACAGAATCCCTCTAGTCACTTCTTCCCAATTCAAGTACTTTCCTGCAATCTCCTAGACTAAGGCATTTCAAAAAATTCATTGAAGGTGGTGTTGACTATTTAAACATGGTGACTACTTGATCGTGTTGAGGAAGTAGAACAGTTGTGCGTATCTAAACAGTGACCGGAGTGTACACCTAAGGAATTATTGTCAGTCGCATAAGGAAGATTCGGGTGATTTTCTTTATTGATGGTTGTCCCGGGAAAATGGCCAAAGTGCGAGAGGTATTATGCTCTCTTGACATTTAGGTGTATTCTAGAGGAAGAACAGAGGGCCACGGGTTTTGAGACATGTTGGTTTTGGCTCGGAGTTAGGGTCTTTGTGGATTTTTCCATAGAAAATTAATTAGCTGGAGTTAGGGGTTTGGGTTCAAGGAATAGCGTAGGATGGTTAAGATTTTTTTTTTTTTCTTTTAGGTTTCCCCCCAGAGATCCAGATGATTGTGATGATTCAGGAAACAAAAAGGGAGAATTGTGATAGAAGGTTTGTGGTAGTGGGTCTGGATGGTTCAGAATAAGGATTGGGTTGCTCCTTCCGAACGTCTGGGGCATCAGGTGGGATTTTGATCATCTGGGATTCAAAAATTGGCATTAGAGAGGAGGTGTATGGAATCATTTCTCGTCTCAGTCAAGTTCTCTTTGGACGGTTGGTGGACCTCTTTGGATTTTTGTTGTTTTGGTCTAACAGATCCTCTCTTAGGAAGGATTTTGGGATGGAACTTTTTGAATTTTGAAATTAACATTATCGCTATGGTTGTGTGGGCGGTGATTTTAACGTCTAGGAGAAGCAGAAAAAATGGGTGGTTCTAGCCTAACTCCAAGATGAGGACTTTGATAGTTTTATTAGGAATGAATTGCTTGACTCCCTCTTCGAAATGCTTTATTTACAGGTCAAATATAGCGGAGTACTCGTGTGTAGAAATTGGAACGTTTTCTCCTACTCAAATGGAGTGGGGGCTGCTCTTCCCAGGCTTCAAGAAGCCTTAATGCAAGGACATTGGATCACTGGATTGTTTGATACAACCGTTTATATGGGGGCTACTTTTTAGGTTTGAGATATGTGGTTACAAACACCACTTTCAAGGAGAATTTAGAGATTAGTGAGTGGTTTAAGAAAACGGATGGAAGGTCATAAGTTCATGAGGACTTTCAATACGTTAGAAGCTAAATTGAAGGAGTGGAATAAGTTTTCTTTTGGAAGGCTTAAGAAAGAAAAAAGTATTTCATGATTTTAGCTATTTTGGACGCCATTGAGCGGAAGGGGTTCATCTTGTTTGTTTAGCCCCAAGAGCCTCAAAAACGGGGAAATAGGGAATTAAATTGAGGGAGGAATTCATTTGGAGACAAAAGCGCAAGTGAAATTGGGTCCAGGAGGGATTGACTCTAAGTTTTATATATAAGTGGTAATGGCAGGCGAAAATAGGAATATATCAGGAGTTGGAAGAAATGAGAAGGGGCTTAGTGCTGAAGATGCCGAGAGTATCAGAGGAGATTTACATTATATTGAAAAGCTTTACACAAATCTACAGGAGAGTTTGGGGGTTTTGAGGATTAGATTGGGTCTCTATTTCGGAAGAGAGTGCGTTAAGGTTAGACTCCTTTTCACCGAGAGAGATTTTAAGGCATTTTTCAGATTGGATAGGGACAAGTTCCGGGCAGATGGCTTTACTATGCCGTATTCAGAGTGTTGGGATGTTGATTAGGGATTTGGTGAGCAATGTTCGCTGAATTTTCATAGGAGGGAATTTATATAAAAACTAATGCTTTTCATTGTTCTAATACCAAAAAGAGTTTGTCAAGAGATAATCAGATTTAGACGCACTTAGTTTTGATCACTGTCTCTACAGATAATAGCAATGCTTAGGGCTCTAAGAAGGGTTCAATGAGACATCATATTCTCAAGGCGCTTTTGTTTCAAGGGAGACAATATTGATGCGGTTTCTTATAGCGATGAGATAGTGGCGAGAGAAGAAGGTCAGGGGAAGAAGGACGTCGTATTCAAAATAGACTTTGAAGGATACGATCACGTGAAGTGGGATTTTTTTGGATCTGTGTTAGAAAAGAAGGGGTTAGTCTAGATGGAGGACTGGATGAGTGTTGTTTTTATCTTTCGGTAATCTTATGCATCTTGGGTGAAATGGTAGTCGCTAAAGGGTGGGTTAAGGCATCAAAGAGAGTTTAGACAAGGTGACCCTTTTTCCACTTTTTTGTTTACATTAGTCGCAGATGCACTGAGTAGGATTGCTTATGAGAAGTGAGGAAGAATATGATGGAGGGTTCAGGGTGGGTAGAAGATAGAACTAGGGTGTCCATTGAATTGCTAATGAACAATATTCTTTTCTAACTCAGGGAGGAGAGCTGCCAGACTCTGAGAGTCTGTTGTAGTGTTTGGCACATTTCTAGCTCAAGGCTCATCTTAACAAGAGTATATTTATGGCATTAAATCGATCAGGTTTCTTTCAAGATTGGTGTGTGCTTGATTGTAAGGGCGTCCGATGGCTATTCTCTATCTTGGGTGTCCTTATGCGGGACTAAGGTGTTGGCTTTTGGATCCAGTGGATTGAGGAGAATCTCAAGTAGATTAGATTGGGTGGCAAAGGCTACTATATCCTTCGGGGGGTAATCTTTCCGTCTTGTCTTACCATTTGCCAAGTTATTCTTTCCTTATTTAAATTCTCCGTTAATGTGCAAATGTTGAGGTTGTAAAGGGATTTTTTTATTTGGTCGGGGTGGGGATGCAAAGGGATCATTTAGTGAGGGTTGGGATGTTGTGTGCAACCGACAATAGGGGGTTTGGTTTGGGGAATATTTCTTGAGAATCTCGCTCTTCTAGGCAATGGTTATGGAGGTTCCTAGAGAGGGTTCAGGTTTGCATCAGGTCATTTTAAGCATTTATGGTTTCACATCTAATGGGTTGGGATGCTAAATAGTGAGATGGTCATCGTTGTCTTGAGGGGTATTGCTCATGTCTTTCAGGGGTTTCTTTGATTACTCGGTATGGGTAGGAAAACGGGGAAGTTCGGTTCTGGAAGATTTTGTGGTGGGGGGCACCTTTTGGGAACCATATCAGACTTTTAGAATGTCGTGATTAAAACTTTCTATTTCTTCAGTTTCTTAGTCCACTCTCGGCTTTCTCGTGGATATTTGAATTTCCACCATAAACCTGTCAGATTCTGAGATTGAGGATTAGAAGCATTCATGCGGTCTTTGATGATTGTATCTCTCTCTTGGTCCGCGATGCAGATTTTGGCATTATCCTCTTAGGGCTTTTTTAGTCAATCTTTTTTTATGGCATTCTTCATTTCTTGGTTCTCCTCAAAAGAACTTTTTTTCCTTAAAGTTCGTTGGGAATTCTCAAGTTTCTTTCAAGTGAAGTCTTGTCTAGTTAGTGGCACACAAGAAGGTGAATACTATGATTGTTACAATGAGAAGACCTCAAGCCCTTAGTTGATATTTGTATCCTGTGATGAAGCAGGGGAATCAACGATATTTTTTCTTCCATTGTTCCTTGACGATTGGGTTGTGGCACAGGTTATTTAGTTAGTGAAGATGGATTGGGTTTCTGCTCCAGGGATATATGACATGATGTCTAATTTAAGCTTCGGTAATTCTAAGAGATGATAGTTTTGTGGCAAGAATTGCGAGCAATAGTTTAATTCGGTTGTGTGGGGGAAAAGAAGAAGATTTTCAAGATAAAGCAAGGAATTCAGAGTTCTCTTTGGGATCTATTGTTTTCTTGCATTCTTGGGCTTTTATGTCAGGATTTAGGGGATTCCTTAATGTGATTCAACTGGATTGGATAAGCGGTGTGTTCATAGGGATTGGTCTTAGTGGGGTTCGTTGTTTTATGTGTATTTTCCTGTAATTTAGTGCTTTGGTGGGAGGATTTCTCATCCTTCTTCTTGTAACTTTTTTTTAATATTATTATGTTTTGTGGGTTTCATCAAAAAATATAACAATCAGCCAGCTTCACAACTCAAAAAAAGATTCTTAGCTTTTGATATCTAACACTCCGCGCTAAAAGCTGTCTATTCTTTCCTCCAAACCGTCAAAAATACACAATGGTATGGATTTCCATATCTTTTTCCTTTTCTTTTTATCACAAAAGGGCCCTCATCAGCTAGTTTAAGCCTCCTTTACAGTTTCTGGAAAGACCCACTGCACACCTGATAACCCAAGGACAATAATCCCACAGGACTCTGACCACTATACAGTGAATAAGTATATGATTTACAGTTTCTTCTTCACAACCGCACAGAAAGCAACAATTAGGAAGTTGCCATCCTCTTTTCTGGAGCCTATCAAGATGAGACCCTCCCCCATCGTAGCCTCCCAAGCATAGAATGCAACCTTGGTTGAACTGAATCCACCCAAATGCATCTTGACGAGAAAACAATATCATTGGGATCTGGCCACCAATCTATATGCTTCTTTGACCCTAAACTTTCCATTCTTTCCTCCCTTCCAGCAGACTGAATCTTCCTCCATAGAAGGCTTGTAAACCCCTCAAAGCATGTAGCAAGTCCCCTATCATATCCAACTCCCAATCGTTAAAGTCCCCTCAAAAAATCTTATATTCCAACCCCCTTGACTGAATTCTGATCCCACATCTCCATCCACCGTAGCATCTTATGGGAAGCCATAGCGAAAAGATGAGGGAAATTTTGGGACAGGCTTGTACCATTATACCAAACATCAGTCCAAAAATTGATTTTGGCTTCCTTCCCAGCTATGAAACCCCATGTTGTCCCACACCATTCAGTTTTCCTCAAAAATTTCCTTTCACACCCTACCCGAACGCCCCATAAGCCTTTTGCTCCTCCAACCATAACCTCTTCTTGCCCATATTTCACCATTATCACTTGCTTCCATAGATTATCTTTATCATAAGCGAATCTCCAGATTCATTTACCAAGCAAGGCTTTGTTCAAGAGCACTATCTTCCTCATAGCCTAGCCCTCCCTTGCTCTGTCCGCACAAATCACCTCCACTTAATTAGATGAGCTTTCCTTTCCATGCTTCCCGCTCCCCAAAGGAAGTCTCTTTGAACTTTTTCTAATTCTCCTAGGCAACTGACTTAGGCATCTGGAACAGGGACATATGATAGATTGACATGCTAACCAAGGTGCTTTTTATGAGAGTGATTCTCCCACCTTTGAGATATATTGTCGTTTCCACCATGCTAGTTGTTGAATATAATGTATTTATATGTATAATCTTTCCTTGTTAATATAGGTCACATGTATGTAGTTAGGACTCCCTAACCTGTTAATATATAATATATTCTCAATTGTAAGTAGACATACAGAAGAGAATAAGGTCTTCTTCTTTCTCCTCTCCTCAACATGTGTATCAGAGCCAGGGAGAAAACCTAATCTCTTTCCAGTTTCTTCGTTGTCATCAACTCCGGGAAACCTTCTGGTGACCGTGTTTCATTCCGGTCACCTCCCCATCTCCCAATACTTTCCGTTAGTCGGATCGTACGTCAGAAAACACCACCGTGGGCAAACTTTTTCGGCGAACTTTCCGACAACTTTCCGGCGACGTTTTTTTCCGACACCGACCATACCAGAAGAGCGCCTGGAGGGAATCTCCAACTTTTGTGAAGGCATCGGAACCAAAAGATCATCCCACGCGTCCGGCCACGCCATCAATTTTCCGTCCGGCGACTGCATCTCACGCGCCGGCGCGTGAGGCGCGTTGAGGAACTTTCCCGGCCACGCGCCTCCTTCTCCCAGCCTCGCCTGACGCCGACTAGCCTTCCTTCATCCCTGGTTCTGCCATCCGAGCCCCTGCACGTACCTCTTTTGGGGTTTTTTGCCTCCGCCCGACCCTCCAAACAGTTTTTCCGGCGAGCTTCCGGCTACTTTTTCTCCATCCTAATCCTGCAACGTGCCTAAGGAAAGTGTTCTTCTAACCCTTTCCGGTGGTGCACGCCACGATCTGAAGCCGTCTCCCTTTCCAGTGGTGCCCACGCCGCGATCTGCAGCCGTATTAGGGCTCTCTTCGATCCAAATATACTTCATTCTCCAGATAAGTAGATATGGCTACTAAAAACTTTCATTTTTCCTCTATTATATCTGGATCTCCTATGATTACTTCGGAGAAATTGGTTAGCAGTGACAATTATCTTTCCTGGTCCTGCCTCTGTTGAAACTTTGGTTTATGGTGTCAAGGATATGAGGATCACTTGATTACACAAGAGGCAGATATCCCTGAGGTTGACCGCGTCAGTGGAGGAAGATAGATGCACAATTATGTATGTATTATGGCAATCAGTTGATCCCAAGATTCTTCTTCATCTTCGGGCCTACAAAATTGTTTTAAATTTTGGACTCAGGCCAAAGGATTATATACGAATGATATTCGGGTCTTTTATAAGGTGGCTTCTGCTATTGTCCATATCAGCCAACAGGACTTGGATCTATCTACTTATATTGGCCAGATTGCCTCTCTTAAGGAGAGTTCTTGACTGTGATGCCTCTTACTCCTGATGTTGGGGCTCAACAAACCAGCAGCTTGACAAGTTCTTCATGTTCTTACCTTATTGGCCTCCCGTCCGGATCTTGAGGCTGTCCGCGATCAGATTCTTGGTAGTATCAATCCGTTCCATCCTTGATGATGTGTTTGCTTCGCCTCCTCCGTATCTCCTCCACTTAGACTTGGCAATTTGATAGCACTTCAGATTCTCTGTGATAGTTTCTCAAACTAGCTCTCGAGGAGGCCGCAGTGGTACCGAGGGTAGAGGTCAATGTCCTCATTGCACTATTGCAATAAACTTGGCCCACTCGCGATCGTTGCTATCAGTTACATGGACGACCTCCTCGCACTGCCCCATGTGCCCAGTCCTCTGATTCCTCCGTTGCTCAACCTCGAGCTCTTCCGCATCTCAGGCTCTGTTGCCTCTGTTGCCCAGCCTGGTAATGTCCTTTGCCTGCCTTACCCACACATCTTCTCTTGGACCCTGGATTCTAGATTCTTGGAGCTCCTGATCACTTTATCTGGTAATAAGGATCTTTTTTCCTCTATTACTACTACTCTGCTTTACCTACTGTTACTTTAGCTAATGTTCTCAAAACTGTGGCTAAAGGTATTGGTTTGGCCCTTCCTCTGCCTTCCTCTACTCTCACTTCTGTCCTTTATACTCCTGAATGTCTTTTAATCTTTTTTTTTTTTTTTTTGATAGGAACGACAAAGGCATATATTAATGTAAGAGAAAGTACAAAGAGAAGGATGAGGAATCCTCCACCCCAAGAAAACAAAACTACAATGAAACAAATACGAGAAAATACAAAGTAAGATACAGACAACTACTATAAGTTTAGGCCAACCCAATGGAGTTGCACGCCGCTAACCAATCAAGGTGTATCACATTAAGGGGAATCCCCTTAAAAACCTTAAGAACAAGAAACCCAAAGAGAAGCAAGGAAATGAATCATGTCCCAAAGGTTTCTCTGAATTCCTTGCTTTATCCTAAAAAATCCTTGCATTTCTTTCTTGCCACACCACCCATAAATAAGCAATGCACGCAGCTTGCCATAATACAATCCCTCTCTTAGAAGATCCAAAACCTGTTAAAAATTGGTAGAAAGCATGTCCACAAATGCTCCTAGGAGGGACCCAATCTATCTTTGTTAACTGAAATAATCTGTGCCGAATGTCCTTTTAATCTTATTTCCATCAGCAAAATCACTCGTACTCTTAATTGTTCTATTACCTTTTTTGATAAATTTGTGACCTTGCAGGACCGAAGTACGGGGAAGACGATTGGCATAGGATGTGAGTCTCAAGGCCTCTATCACCTCACCTCGGATTCATCTCCTACAGTTTGCATTTCCACTGATGCTCCTCTCCTCATTCACAATCGTCTGGGCCACCCTAGTCTCTCCAAGTTCCAGAAGATGGTCCCTCGTTTTTTCCACTTTGTCGTCGCTTCCGTGTGAGTCATGTCAGCTTGGGAAACATACTCATGTCTCGTTCCCAAAGCGTTTGAATAATCGGGCAAAGTCTCCTTTTGAGCTTGTCCACACTGATGTTTGAGGTCCTTGTCGGACTGCGTCTACTTTAGAATTTCAGTATTTTGTCACTTTCATTGATGACTATTCTCGATGTACTTAGTTATTTTTAATGAAAAATCGAGCTGAGTTATTCTCTATTTTCCAGAAATTTTATGCTAAAATCCAAACCCAGTTCAATATTTCTATTCGTGTGTTACGCAGTGACAATGCCAGGGAATATTTTTCAGCCCCATTTACTTCGTTTATGTCTCATCATGGGATTCTTCATCAGTCTTCTTGTGCTCATACTCCTCAACAAAATGGGGTAGCTGAATGCAAGAATCGACATCTTGTTGAGACAGCTCGTACTATTCTCCTCCATAGTAATGTTCCTTTTCGTTTTTGGGGGGACGCTGTTCTTACGCTTGTTATTTGATTAATCGTATGCCCTCCTCTGTCTTACACGATTAGATTCCTCACTCCCTTCTCTTCCCTGACCAACCACTTTATTTCCTTCCTCCTCGTGTCTTTGGTTGTACTTGCTTTGTTCATATTCTCACTCCTGGACAGGACAAGCTTTCCGCCAAAGCCATGAAGTGCCTCTTCTTGGGATACTCCAGACTTCCGAAGGGTTATCGTTGTTATTCCCTTGAGACTCATCGATACTTTATCTCCGCTGATGTCACCTTCTTTGAGGACTCACCATTCTTTTCCACCACTTCTGAGTCTCTTCCTGTTTCTAAAGTCTTGCCTATTCCCATTGTCTCCCCACCTGATGCTATGCCTCCTCGACCACTTCAGGTTTATCATCGTCACCCTCGTGTCGTTGCTCCTCTCCCTTTTGCTGAGGCACCTGTTGACTCACTTCCTATCCCTTTGGCTTCACCTGCCCCAGCTCTGCCTTCTCCTAATGACTTACCCATTGTTATTCGGAAAGGTACTCGCTCTACTCATAATCCTCATCCTATTTACAATTTTTTGAGTTATCATCGATTATCTTCACCCTATTCTGCTTTTGTTTCTGCTATATCCTCTGTTTCTCTTCCAAAGAGCACCCATGAAGCTCTTTCCCATCCAGGCTGGCGACAGGCAATGGTGGATGAAATGGCTACTCTACACTCTAATGGCACTTGGGATCTTGTTGTTTTACCCTCTGGTAAATCTACCGTTGGCTGTCGTTGGGTCTACGCAGTTAAGGTTGGTCCTGATGGTCAGGTTGATCGCCTTAAGGCCCGCTTAGTTGCTAAAGGCTATACTCAGGTTTATGGTTCTGATTATGGTGACACTTAGTTACACAAATGCAGAGTGGGCTAGCTCACCCACAGATAGACGTTCCACTTCAGGGTACTGTGTTTTTATTGGAGGTAATCTAATATCTTGGAAGAGTAAGAAACAAGATGTAGTGGTCAGATCTAGCGCTGAAGCCGAGTATCGAGCTATGGCTTTGGTAACATGTGAACTCATATGGTTGAGACATCTTCTTCGAGAGTTGAGATTTGGAAAGGATGAACAGATGAAACTCATCTGTGATAACCAGGCCGCATTACATATTGCATCCAATCCAGTCTTTCATGAAAGGACCAAACATATTGAAGTTGACTGTCATTTCATTAGAGAGAAGATCGCATCAGGATGTGTTGCTACAAGTTTTGTTAATTCAAATGATCAACTAGCAAACATCTTCACTAAATCTCTCAGAGGTCCTAGGATTAAATATATTTGTAACAAGCTTGGTGCATATGACGTATATGCTCCAGCTTGAGGGGGAGTGTTGAATATAATGTATTTATAGTGTATAATCTTTCCTTGTTAATATAGGTCACATGTATGGTAGTTAGGACTCCTAGCCTTGTAATATATATATATTTCTTAATTGTAAGTAGGCATTACATGAATGAGAATTAAGGTCTTTCTTCTTTCTCTCTCTCTCAACACTAGTCTCCTCCTCACTTTCTCTTCCACCCCATCCCAAACTGAAGGGGCTTTGTTAGGAGCCCCTAATGGCAAGCCCAAGTATTGAGAAGGCAACGAGCCCACCCTACACCCTAATTCCACTGCCCATCTCCTCAATCTCCTCCACCACACCAACTGGGATAATTTCACTTTTGTCCAAATTAATCCTTAGACCTGAAGCTGCTTCAAACCACAAAAGAATCCAGCTTAAATGTGTTAGGTGCTCTTTATTAGCCTCACAGAACACGATTGTATCATCAGCAAAGAAAAGATGAGAGATTTTTAGATTGTGTCTCCTATCACCCTGAATACTGCATCCTGAGAGGTAGCCCCCAGCAACCACCCTCCTAATTAGGGCATCTAGAACTTCCATTCCCAGAACAAAGAGGTAAGGAGATAAGGGATCCCCTTCACAAAGCCCTTTAGAACTCGGGAAAAAACCAGCTGGAACCCCATTAACTAGAACTGAAAACTTGGCTGAAGATATACAACTCCACATCCAACCCAACCACTTTGAGCCAAATCCCATTTTGTGTAAGATCTTCAACAAAAACTGCCAATTGATGCTATCATACGCTTTCTCAATATCCAACTTACATATGAGCCCTTTCTCTTTTCTTTTCTGCCACGAGTCTATCACCTCATTCGCAATTAAAGAAGCATCAAGGATTTGTCTTCCCATCACAAATGCATTCTGGGTTGGGGCTACCACTTTGCTTAACACTCTCTTAAGTCTATTAGCTAACACTTTAGCCAGCAATTTGTATAGCCCCCCCAAGAGACTAATGGGTCTAAA
This sequence comes from Vitis amurensis, assembly GCA_037355405.1. Lineage (NCBI taxonomy): Eukaryota > Viridiplantae > Streptophyta > Magnoliopsida > Vitales > Vitaceae > Vitis > Vitis amurensis. The sequence continues at coordinate 10,756 of JBAPGN010001377.1, read as the reverse complement.
ATCCCCCAGATCAGCCGCCCCCCTTTCTTAGGAATTAGAACCAGGAAAGTATTATTGAGACTTTTGAGAAAGGAGCTTTGCTCATGAAATTCCTTAAACATCTCCAAGATCTCCCATTTCACAAAATCCCAACAACTTTGCCAAAATGCCATAGTAACAAAAACAAATTTCATAGTTAACAATGATCTTTAAAATTGAGAATATTACAAAGTACAAAAACAAAAAGTCATAGGATAAGAAAAGGCGAGGGCTTTTCTTCTTTCATGGTTTTTCGTTTCTGTACTTCGTAATATTCCCAATTTTAATGATCATTGCCAATCGTGAAATTAGAAATAATAGTGCAATCACATCAGTTTTGGGTCAATTTCTTCTTTGTATCAACATTCATTCATTTGGGAATCTCAAAAATGGTGAAAAGGAGTCAACAACAGTACTTTCCTTGTTGACTCAAGGTACAAGAAAATTTCCCACCATCTTGTAGATAAGATCATTGGATTAAGAGAACATTGGACCTGTCTAGAATAGTGAGGTGCACTAATGATCAGGACATCCCATATGAACTACTGCATTGTTACTACTTCTGGACTTCACAATTTGGATTGTTTTCAGGACATTCCTGCAGTTGTTTCCTTAGTTATTGTGCACTAATGATCAAATTCTGCTTCACATTGTGGTAGCACTGAATATGTTTGTTTGTAGTATTCTATTTCTACATGCTCAAGAGTGACACTGGGATTATTAATTTATTACTTGACATGATGATATGTAAACATACTGGGTAAGCAGATTTATTTGCTTATTCTTACTTCATGTTCAGATTGCATAATGTTATTATTATCTATCTATTGGAACACAACCATGTTATGCTTAATGATATGCTGAGTACTTGATTTATTGCTTGCACACACCACATGCTCACATGCCCCAAGTCAATGCATTTTTCTACATGATAGGAGCCCATGCTTTTTTTTATCTTAATTTGATGATTTTCAAGAAGCCACTGAAAGAGACAGAGATTCCTCAAGAGTAAAGTTAATTGCTTTATTCTAGTTCTCATTTCAGTTTTCTAAGAGTCGATCAATCTATAGAAGGAAAGAAATGCATTTCAATTTTCTATTTGGCTACTTAACTAAAGAACTTATCTGGTTTCTAGGTATTTTATCACACTTTATGGGATCACTTCATAATTCCCTTCATGCATCGGGAAGCTGAATCCAAGATGAGATATCTTGCATTCGAAGTTTGGGGATTTGACAATACTTCTAGCACATCATTTTTCTTTTTATGCATTATTTACAAAAATATTAAAAGCATGTACAGACCCAAAAAGCGTGGAATTTGACTTTGGATTGCTTCCTCATCATCAATTGATTGCCCATACTGCATAATTTTGTCCCCTGATTGAACGGCACATGATTGCACAAAATACAAGCAATTTAAGTCATCGAATGGATACAGTATAAGGACGGTAGAGAAGAAGCAAATGTAGCAATTAATGTCTCAAATGAAGAAGAAGAAGAAACAACAATTAATGTCTCAAATGCAGCATATTGCCCACATGGTAGAGAGAATTTCTCAAGATCCAACAGGAAAAAAAAATACTGACAAATATATATAATGGCAAGAAATTTCCACCAAACTTTTCTAGCTATGAGGCTTGATACTTAGCCAACTCGTCCCCTACATGGGCGACCGCTATAGGAAGAGTAACCACACCCCCTGAAAGGTCAGGAATTTTGTCAATACAAACCCCATCTCCAAGACCCTCTTGTTTTGAGATAACCAGGATAGAACAATGTCTTGACCCTTTCTACATGAAAATCATCAGTACCCAAGAGAGGAGACTCTTCTTTTTCTCTTGCTTATGGAGGCCTAGATCAACTAATTAATAAGCCGATAGGATGTCCAAGAGAGAAGCCCCTTCCTCTATTGATTTTATTGGGATCTCATGCCTGTGCCGCCGCCACCGCCCCCTAGAGTTTTATTGCTCTTTTCCCATAAGGTCAGGAAGCCAAAGACTTTCTACTACAGGGACTTCTCTTTTGCTTTTCTATTTTTATACTCTTGAATACGTCTTTTTTTTTTCTTCTTTTTTTTTGGGGGGGGTGGGTGAAGGATTTTTCTCATCCTTCTTTCTTTTGACAATTACTTACTTTTCTATTAGAAAACTTGTATAGTTTCTCATCAAAAAATTATTAATGCCTACATCTGCTTCCTCCATCAACACTTCCATTGAAGCTAATATCCCAGTTTCAATGATTATAGTAAAATTGATTAGTTTGGCAAAGAGTATTATGTCACGGACTTAATCTTTTCCTAAGCTCGTGCGGCACTTAGACAATTCAAGACACTTGATCTTGTTAAGTCAACCTTACTTCCGATGCTTGGCTTGCTAGGCTAAAATGCACCCAACTTAGAAGCTTTAGAGGGCATAGTAGGCAACACTTAAAGAATGGAAGCTTTATTGCTTTCAAAGGAAGCTATACAATGCTTGGAAGCTCATTTGCTTGGTGTCTTGGCCAAATGAGGCTCTCACCTATTTATAGGCACCAATGGAACTCTCTGGAACCTTGGAGAGTTCCTTACAATTTATAAATATTCTAGAACACCCTACACAATTCTATGTACAAGCCTATGTACAAGAATATACAAGAGACTTCTGGAACTCTCTAGAAAGCCTTAGACTCTTCTCATGCCTTCTACCATAGTGTAGAGATGTGTGGACATCTCTAAGCTTCTCTAGAAGCTTTCACACTCTTCCCACTAATTGCTTAGTGTAGATGGCTCCAAGAGTTTCCAAAAGCTTCCCTCCTCTTATATAAGCCCATGGGGAGGGTCATTTCTTTTTTTCTTTTTTTTTTATAGATAAAGAGAATTATATTGAACGGAAAGAGGAAGCATAAAAATAGTGGCCTCTAAGTATACAAGAAGTATACAAAAGCAGCCCAAAAGCTCCAAACCAAGGGAGGAGGAAATAAACAACAAAACCCCTACCCTTACTTAGAGCCTAGCCACTCAAAAAAGCTAACAAGAGAATAAGGGCTTAAAACTATAAACACCCTAACCCAAGACCAAATATTACATACAAAAGAATATTTCAGTCTTTGAAGCGAAAGCTCCTCATTCCCGAAAGCTAACAAATTCCTTTCCTTCCAGACTGACTAAACTATACATAAGGGGGCCATTTTCCAAGCCTTTTTACGGGTTTTCCCCACAAACGCTCCATGCCACCCAAGGAGAGTTTCTTTCACTGAACCAAAGAGAACCCAAGCCACACCAAATAGGGAGAAAGAAAGATTCCACAAGGCCCGCGTCTTTACACAATGAAGTAAAAGGTGATCCACCATTTCTTGTGTATCCTGTGACAATTAGCTTTGTTCCCATGGTGATTTCCATAACACTACTTAACCCCATTTGGCCCAACATCCCCAGGAAACAACCAAAGGGACTGCCCACCTGATCCTCTCGCCAGTTACATTACATACCTTCATTAGTAACCCATAGATAAGTAGCATAAAGAAGTTCTTATCAACATAAGTCGTAACCCGGTATTGATGTTCTTTCCTAAAGTCCAAAACAAATTGAAGATAATAATTCCTAATGAGAAACATTATGGAAGCACCCTTGAGGACTTACAAGAGAAGTGGAATACTGATCCCAACGCATAGGCCTTAGTTTGGAATATAGACAAGGATTAAAGTTCCTCTTGGAAACTTACACGATTAAGACTCGATTCAAGTTCTTCTTGGAACCTTACACAGTTAAGTCTGGTCAAGATGAGCCATAATAAATGTTCATTTGAGAAAAAAGAAGCTTAGTAATTTCCATGTTGGAATGGGCGAGATTTACAACTCATGGTCATATATAGAGCCTTCTTATTGTATTAGGATTAGTTTTAGTAGTTTATTTTTTATCAAATTTTCTTCAACTTCTAAATTGAAATTTCCATTCCTATTTATTAAAAAAGTTTACTAAAACTAGAATTGTTATTTTCCAATTATTAATACTTTTATCCATAGTATTTATAACCCAATCTTCAATTCCACTGGTTTTTTTTCAATAGGATCTTTGTCCATTGATTTACTTAGCCCACACCTATATTCTAACTTCTTGTAAGACGATATCAAATTGAACTACCATTTTTCTATAGAGCTTTCTTCCCTCCTCTTTACATTAAAATACAAAAGATGAATAGTTCATTTCATCCACAATAGCTTTTCATAACCCCACACCGTACCTATCTCTTACATCATAAGATCCTCTCCATATTTTCCACTTTTAACCTATCTCCATAAGGTTCTTTTCTAATGCATAACACCAACTTCACTTGCCCAAAAAAGCCTTATCTAGCAAAGAAAAACTTTTAATGCCTAAACCCCCCTTTCTCTTCTTCGTTCAAATAGTTGATCACTTGACTAGATGAATATTTTTCTTCAAAGGCCCTCCTCCCTAGAGGAAGTTTCTTTGAATCTTCTCAAGCCTCAGACTCATTCTAACTGATCTTGGAATTAAAAACAATGATATGAAATAAAGGTGTAAGCTAGAACATATGTTTCATATCAAAACAAGCCTCCCTCCCTTAGAAATATATTTTCTTTTCCACATTGATAGCCTTTTGTAAAACCACTTTTCCACTCTATCCTAAGTGGCTACTGAAGTTCCTAATGAAAGCCTCAAGTAAAAAGACAGAAGTTCTCCTAGCCTACATCCCTATTCATAGGTCAACTCCTCTGCATTATCCACCCTTCCAACTAGAATCAACTTGCTCTTTTCAAAGTTAATTTTCAAACTTGATATAGCTTTAAACCACTTGAGCAACCAACTTAAATGAACCATTTGATCTTGATTAGCCTCATAAAAAATAAAGGTATTATCTGCAAACAACAAATGAGACACCTTCTCCACCTCACCTCCTCTCCCACTCACCCTAAAACCTAACAAGTAGCCTCCTTCCTTTTCCCATCTTTAGCAAACAACTAAGGACCTCCATTACAATGACAAATAAGTAGGGGGAATAGATTTCCCTTCTCTTAATTCCTTGGAGCTTTGAAAAAATTTAGAAAAGGTGTCGTGTCATTAACAAAAACTGAAATTTTATAATGAAAATGTACCATCTAATCCATCTTCTCCATTTCTACCTAAAAATCATCTTTTCAAGAACTATTAGTAAGAGGTTCCAATTAACACGATCATAAGCCTGTTCAATACCTAGTTTGTACATAATGTCTCATCCCTCACTTTTCAACACAGAGTCAACTCTCTCATTAGCTATCACCACTGCATCAAGAATTTGTCTTCCCTCTACAAAAACATAATGGGACTTGGAAACTACTTTTCTCACCACCCGCTACAATCTCTTTGCCAACACTTTAGCAAGAATTTTATATAAACCTCCCACCAAGCTAATAGGTCTAAAGTCCTTCAGATCCTGTGCTCCCTCATTTTTGGGGATTAACACCAAGAAAGTAGCATTGTTCTCAAATCTCCCTCATTCAAAAAACTATTTGAAAAACCTCATCACGTTATTTTTCACAAAATCCCAATTGCAATTCAATTGAGAACCCATCTAAACCTAGGTTTTTGTTCCCATTCAACTCCAACAAAGCACTAAACACCCAATCAATGCCCATTAAGAGTATTGACCACATAATCGATGCTAGATCTCTACTCTTCTAGATCAGACAAAAGGTTGTGAAAGGTCAATGTCACTCCTTCCTTTATATCACTATCCTTAAATAGCCATGCCCCATTAACCTTCACTTCGGCTAAAAAAATTCCTTCTTCTATGAGCATTGGCCATTTTGTGGAAGAATTTAGTTCTACTAAAATCTCTCTAGATTTTCTACTTCTACGAAGCTTCTTTGAAAAGGGCCCATTTGTGAAACTCTTCCCTTGTTGTGCTTCTCGCTTCCTCTTCTTCTTGAGAAAAGGCCCCCTCTCTCTCCTTGGAATCCTAAAATCCCACCAAATTCAAGGTCATCTTCTTCCTAATTGAAACATTGTCAAGCACCTCTTTGTTTCAAAATTTTCAAGTCTTATTTCAAAGCTTTCAACTTTGCTACCAAAATGAAAAGGAGATACACTAAAATCATACCCCATCCACCACCCTTTAAGCAATTCTTTGATACCCTCCCCCTTTAACCACATATTTTCCTCTCCTCATCCCACCCCCATCTAGCAAAACAGGCACATGATCTAGAACAAGCTTCAACAAAAGTGCTTTGAACCACCTCACTAAAATGGATTTCCCCATCTCTCAACCACCAAAAACAGGTCTAATCTCAATAAGGACTGATAACTCAGTTCCCCGCACTTGGGCCCCCAACAATGGAAGATCCCGCCAGCTCCAACTCTTCAATCATCTTCGGGAACCTTCTCATAACCGAAGACAATCTATACCTTTGTTGCATTCTTTTTGGAATCTTACCACATTAAAATCACATACAATGCACCAAGGGTCATCCCACAAGCCTTTATGGCCCCCAACTTTGCCTAAAACCCTCTCTTTCCCTCTTCAAGATGGGCCTATACACCCCTATAAACACCCAGACAAAGCCATCCTCGCAATTTTTGAATCGACATGAAATCAAATATTCACCCTCTTCCCTACCCACAAGTTCCAACACCTTATTATCCCTAAACACTAGCACCCCACCAAAGGCTCCCCTTACACCCACAACTCCCTATTCCAAAAATCTTTCCACCCCTAAACTCCTCAAAAGCTCCCTCGACATTTTCTTAAATTTTTGTTTCCTATTAGCAAACTAAATAAGCTTTCTACATACAAATCACAGACATGATTATCTTTCTCTTATCACTATCATTAGCCCCCCTCACATGTTAAGAAATAATTCTCAACTTCATTTGCAAATTGAAGTTGATCCCAGCCTTCCTTGCCACAACCTGCCCCACTACTTGAAAAACCCTTGAATTTCACAATGCACTCTACTCTCTTCAACTCTCTTTTTAAATTTTGAAATTATAATATTCAAATGCCAAACAATAATGAGACCTATCAAAAAAAAAAAACCCCAAACAATAACGAGCAAAAATTTTTACTAAAAAGAAGACTGATATTCAAATACCTATCTTCTTACATCATTTTCCACCCGACTCAAAGTAGCACATCATAATAACGGTAAGTAGAGACAAAGTATCTCAAGGAATTTCCATCAAAGAGGCGCATCATCATACCACCCAACCTAACTCCACTAAGCCTTACTCCCAACAACTTGGAATTGGCAATATAGATCTTATTTCACCATTCAACTCATTTTAGAGCTATACCTTCACATATCATGGACAAACATGCTTTTTCTACTACATTGACCTTCATCTTCTTTGGCCTTCTTTTCAACCTTTTGTTGCCTTCAACTGGAACTAAGTCATTGCTCCTATCCTCCATATTGGTGAACCCATTGGTCTTCAATGCACATCACCATTAACATATCATTCCAAAACTTAATTGAATTTCTACAAGCTACCCTGAGTTCTACACCTTTTTAAAAAGTAAGGCTCATCATTTATAAGCCCCACAGAGGCCACAACGCACAACCATACAGAGCACTCACTACCTTGGGATTCCATCCACTATAAGCAACTCCTTATTTTGTGGCAATTACTCTTCAAAGTGTCTCCTAAACAAACCCCTGTAGCTATCCCCTAAAGAATGCCAAAATTTAAAATTGACCAATACAAGACTCTTAAAAATCAAACCGCAGATTTCCCTTACACTACAGCAACACAACTTGCTCCCTTCATTTTGGTCCTTGATGGATTTAGTCAATATCACTTGGCCCCCAATTTTACCATGGTATTTCCCCAATCAATTCCTGCATTCTTCAAAACTATTATAAATACCAAAACAATCCACAATAATAACTTCATCATGGACGTCAAAGTACAATATCCAATCATATTTGAGGTTCAGAACCAAAGAAACTCTTATTAGGTGCAGTAAAGTTCATCAGCATTCTCTATTCAAAATCATCTTCTAGGGGAAGAAGTTGGAACTTGGAAGGAGGTAGGGTGGGGAGGGGAAAAGAATAGTTGTTTCCTTCTCAGCTAAAGCCAAATATCAAACTATCACTCATTGCCACTGAAGTTTTTCAGGGCCATGGCTCTCTTTGGATGATTAAAATTGTACCAGGCAACCAACTCCCGAAATATATTCGTGACTCACCTGAATCATTTTTTCAAAAACTGCAACCTCATATCCTGGCCTCCCATTTGCATGAAAGGATATAAGGCATATCAAAGGAAAAATGTTACTTCATAAAAAGATGACATAACTTATGGCCACCTCATTTCCACTCACTTGAAGAAGATCAAACCACAAATCATACCACTTGCAAGTTGTCGGTGTTCTATTCTCTCTTTGCGAATAATTGTATTTTTACTGACCACAGAACTCCAATATTATGCTGATCTCACCCAAAAATGCAAATTTTTATACCTATCTTGCAACTCATTCTGCCTCCCTTTCAATTTTAAAATTACATGGCCATAAGTTTTCATGGAAAAATGAAGCATGTCAAAGGAAAAAAATGTTTTACTTTCACAAAAAATGACATCCAATACTATGGCCGTTATTATTCTACTGACTTGCAGTCTGAATGGGATCTTTAGCAAGCACCAAGAAGTCAAAGCCATGTTTATGCAAGCCATAAACATCAATGCAGCTGTAAACAAGTACAATTTTATACATAACTAAATAGTTATGGTATGTATTACATAATTTAGATGGAGCATCTGAATGGTAGTACGCCTCTTTGCTGTCTTAGTGTTTGTTTCCTTCCAATGAAATAATGACTCAAAGAAAATGGATAAGAAGAGCAAATTAACTTAGAACCATGACCATTCAGGATTGATGTTCTTTCATATGATATTCCATTGTACTTATTCATGAATCAATGACAATGAAATATGTTACACTTGAATGCAAAAGTGTAATGAAAGAAACCGTAAAATTCTATGGGCCAGTACAGTAATATTACATACCACAAGTTCCTGAAGTAATTTCCGAAGAATATTTTCTAACAATTGATTCTCATCTTGAGCTAGTTTTGTTTGCTTCTGTCAAGAGAAAATCAATTCACCTGGTCAGATCAAACTAAAAAAGATGACTCCATAAAAAGAACATGCAAAATAAAGAAACTAAGCATGTTGTACTGGTTTGGTATAGTCATTGTTTTAGTCGGAATGCATATCATCATACACCCAAAAATGGAAGATTTGCACATACTAAAATGTCAAGAAATTAATACTACCAAATGTAACTGCCATAGTTTTTCTTCCAGTATATATATATACATTCTTATTTGACTATCAAAGAAAAATCCATCTGACGATCAATCTCTGACATAAAAGTGGAGAACTTTGACTAGCAAGCCAAAGAGGAACAATGTAATTGGGGTTTCTTCCAAAGGCCACTATGGGGTCCAGAATGGGGCTCTTTTCAGAATTATGATCCCCCTAAACCCATATTGAGGAAGGACTCAATCCAATCAAACCTCCCCGAAACCTTGTCAGCAAGCTACCATGACACCCTCTAATGAATGAAGTTATTTAGCGTGTCAATGCTATAAACCCAAGGTTTAAGCTCCAACTTTTCTGAAAAAAAATTCCAGTCATTCACAGGACTGGACTTAAACCAAGGTTACCAGGAATGTCTACTAAAGTTCAAAAGTACGGGCATAAAGAATTTCAAATTTTACATTCAAGTTGAACAAAGAAGCAAACCATCCATATGTGTGGATCGCCAGAAACATGGAAGGGAAAAAAAAATCATTTTAAAGAGAAGGATTTGGGGCAAGTACCTGAGGTTTTATGGCCTCTTGCACTACCTGGAGAGCAAAAATTTCTGGTGGCCCAGGTTTCAGTAAGGCCTGCTTGAATATTTCCTGAGAAGAATACACAAATGCTAACACGATTACATAAACAGAAAAACCAAAGGGGAATAAATTAATAAAAGAAAATAAACCACGACATTATCAGAATGGCATATCAAAAGTAAATCAGCAAGACACAAAGCTACAAAATGAAACAGTTTATATTGAAAGGGCTTACCATGTCAAATATTCAACCACAACGTCGAATAAATCACCAACTATCAGACGACCAAAATTCCAGAAGCCGCTGGAATTTCAAAGCTAAAAATGTCGAGTGGGAGAAAAAAATTTCGACGCTATCGTGGTATCATTTCAATCAAGAATATTAACAAGAAATTTCAAACTCAAACAACAAATGTGACTTCGAAGGAAAATAAAAAAAAAAAAACCGCTAACGTTTGTTACTGAGAGAAACCGCCGAAAAAGGAGATAAGGGTAAAAAAAGATAAAGATTGCATTTTTTGCTGTTCTGTGGTTTACTAGTTAAAAGAGATGCAAAGTGCACTAGAGGAATTGCACAACATTCAAGTGGAGTTTGAAATGAAGACGAGAAGCGTACAAGGGCTTGAATCTTTCTTGTCTTGATCTGTCTTTCTTTCCGTAGGTTTGTTGAGCAACCAAGCGGAGCAGAAAATTGAGTAAAGAAAGAGGAGGAGGTAAGGGTATGAAATACCTTTTGCTTCCGGCGCAGGTTCAGTGGACTAGTTGCAGAAGGTTAGCCATCCAGCTTGAAGTGAGGAGGAAGAGCAAAGGTGGGACCGAGACTAAACGACGCGTGCGAAGCTTCAGTCCCAATTTTACATAAAATGATAATAATAATATAATAGTGTAGTAATTATAATATGAAAAAACAAACAATATTATCG